>VMDO01013401.1:0-38777 GCA_007922755.1 Pedetes capensis
AAAAAAAAAAGGCCTGGAGGCGGCAGCACAGTAGTACAGCACTTGAAAAGCATGCCAGCAAAAGACCCTGGGTTAAACTCCCAGTACCGCAAAAAAAAAAAAAAAAAGAAAGAAAGAAAGAAAGATTGTTAATAAAAAGACTCTAATTCTAGGAGTAAAATAAAGGGAGCTGATACCAGGAAATTTGAAAAGATACAAGAGGATATACAAGGTGTGTCTAGAAGAGATGGTGAGTGTTTAAGTTAAAAAAATTAAGTAATAAATTTGTTGTTGTTGTTTGGTGCCATCAAGTCGGTATCCAACTCATAGAGACCCTATGTACAACAAGTGAAACTCTATTGTCAGTGCTTCTCTGCTATTCATAGGGTTTCCAGTGGCGGATTGTTTTTTGGGAGTGGGTTGCCGGGTCTTTCTCCCAACCCTGCAGCACCTGGTGTTCCCAGGCAGTCTCCCATCTAAGAACTAACCAGGCCCAACCCTGCTTAGCTTCCAAGATCTAACAGGATCAGTAACAATAGGGCTACAGCTGCAGGCTAAGTAAAAAAATATATTGCCATTATTCCCCTCCACATGCTCTCCTTGGGTTTGAACACACATAATTGTTCTTGCCTTTTTCTGAAGCAGTTCTGGAAGTCCTCTTTCATGACTGTCTTCAGTTGTGCTGCTGTGGCTGCCTGATGTCCTGGATCACTTCATAATATTTACCTTTCAAGGACATTATGACTTTTGGGAAGAGCCAGAAGTCACACAGTGCCGGATCCAGTGAATCAAGTGGATGAGGGCAAACCGTAATGTTTTCGTTTGACAGAAATTACGTGGCATGGAGCTTGTCATGATGGAGGAAGACACTAAAGACACTCATGACGGAGGACATTCACAACTGCTTCAAAAAGTGGCAAGAACAAGGGGATGAGTGGGTTCAGCGTCAGGGGAAGTATTTTGAGGGAGATTTATGATAATATTTCATTTACTGTAATATATTTTAAAAATTTAGACATATGCCATATTGTTGGGTCACCTCGTGTAAATGTAAAGTACAGTAAGAACAGGACCTTAAAAGTCACCTAGAATAAGATAATAAAGGAAAGGGCCCCTACAACGCAGTTTATTTTTCTAAATGCTGAAAATTTATTGTCGTTGTTTGTTGTTATGTGCCCCTGAGTCAGGTCTGAGTCATAGCGAAGCTATGTACAACAGAACAAAACACTCCCTGACACCATGCCATGCTCAGTGCTTCTCTGCTATTCATAGGGTTTTCAGTGGCTAATTGTCTTGGGAATGGGCTGTCAGGTCCTTTTCCCATTTTAGCAGTGCTGGGGATCGAACCAAGGGCCCCAGATCGTGCAGAGCAGCACTCTACCCACTGACCTAAACCCCAGCCCCGGAAATTTATTTAGACAGTTCAATAAAACTGCTTTGTTCCTTAATTCATGGAATGCACAGGAATAGATAATAACCCCACATCTGTGAATGCTGGTGTTAAGATATATTACCACTATAAAAGAACTACACAGTTAAGTGTTGGTTTGGGAACCTGGGGAAGGGAGAGTAATATAAGTACAGTGTGAAGATAAGGGTAATGGAGAGCAATACTCCGTGTGAGACAAGAGCTATCTGATCATGCTCTTTCTCTTATCTGGACCTTTCTCTGACACAGGGCAGCCCATACCTCATTACGCACAGGATCACTGCAAATGGAAGGTGAGGAGCAAGGATAAAGGACGAGCGTTCTTCAGACAGAAAGGAAACCCTACGTAATCAAAAAGCTTCATCTCTGCTTGACAGGTAACTATCATGTGGTAATCCTCCCCCATTTTTATTGGAGTTTTCAAGTCATTTGTAAGTGTGGATTATTCAGAGTATTTCAGAAGAATAAAGGACTATATTATGTAATAAAATGTTACTCATAAATAAAACACAAGATGCAGGTATACATTTTCTCATATTAGGAAATCCAGCTGCAATGTTTTCTATAACCAAGAACTTCCTTGGAAAAGAAAAGGAATTATGAAGGGAAAAAATGAGGAAGCTCTTCTAAGCCATACTATATAGTTCTCTGAAAAAGTCTTGCATATTGTTTGATCATGATGATGGAAATCACAGTTTGCTATTGGTTCCACATTTCAAGAAAAGGCCCTGGGTGACTGCCCAGCTCATGTTCAATTAATGGAAAATGTGGTCTATATAGCTGTTGGAGTATTTTTCTCACAGACTTTTCTACTTGAAGACATTTCCAACAAAGCATCATTCCACAGTAAGATCAAGCAAAGTAAAAATTCCTCCCTGGCATGCCACTGGGCTAGTTGGTTCCAGCTCAGATGGTAGACATTTTATGTGAAGGACAGAGGTTCAGTTCCTCTTCTTCTCTTGCCTTGGATCTCTCCATTGAATCTCTTTAGGATGCTGCTCTCTGAAGGTAGTTTAAAAAGAATAGATTTTCACAGAGTTTCTATCCAATGTTTTCTTGGAAAAAAGAATTTATTAATAAGGCAGAAGTACAACTTAGTTTATCATTCATCATGCATTAACTTATCCATTCAATTAATATTTATTGGGCACCTAACAATATATTCCAGACATTTTCCTAGGAACTGGAGCAAAACAAATAGAGGGCATGCTCTCGAATAGGGGAGACAGACAATACAGAACAATAACAAACAAAATTTTTAAAAGACCAATAGGGAAGATAAATATGCCCGCTGAAAAACTCAGAGCATCTGACCGCAACTCAATTTAGGTTCTCCACCTACATACAGCAAGAGTTTGAATTCTCACTCTGCCAGTAAAAACCATGCAGAGCTAACTGCAGATATTCTGCTTACATCTCTTCTCATGATCATTGTGGAATTCAAATGAGATTCAAATGTGCTGACCTGTCGCAGAGCTTGCAACAAATCACTCTGAATTATTTTAATCTTTCAGCCATGACTGCTCAGAATTCCGCTCTCTTCCGTGCTCTCACATCCGCAGAGATAATAAATTGGATGTTTTCCATCGTGTTACCTGTTTTCATTGTTTAGATTCAGCCTTGAGTGTGTTTGCTCCCTGATCTCTCTGTTCTTCAGTAAACAAGAGAATGCCTCGCAGAACAGCGTGCTGTCAGAGAAACACAGTCTTATTGTATTGGAGTAACAGAATTCCAAGAGAACTGAATCACCAAAGCTGATCAATAGAGACCCTGGTTCTGGCAATGCCAAATGACCTAGACGTGTTTGCCCTCTGCCACTTTTCCTTTGCTCAACTCCAGTACCTAACCTCATCACAGGTGAAGGGGCAAAAGGAAAGAAACCAAGCGCCTTAAAGCAGACATCTAATTTCTGGCCCCTTCTGAAGGATATTGCTGAAAGTCTCGATTTGACCAGGTCAAACTTCATTTGTCTTGGACTTTTATCACTCTCAAAGCTAGTGCGATGCGTTTGCAATAGAAAAAAGGAAAACATAAATGAATTTCCCTATTGGGTTGTCAGATTTTAAAAAGTGGATTGATTTTATACCTTTGAAGTGAGCAGCTGGCTTGAAGGCTGTCTCTTCTACTTTCTCTGTTTAAAAATTCTTTGAACTCAAAGAGAAGCTTTAGGTTGGATAAATGCAGTACACGATTCCATCCACAGCAATGACTCCAGCTAACACTAATTGAGTATTACGGCTAGGAATGACTGTCTTAAACACTGAAAACAACTATTATTACAACTTCTTCCTAGTTGCTCGTTAAACTGCTCCCACACTACCTCACCCTCTACTTTTTCCTAACCCATGCTTCCTTCATCTCATTTTGTATTCAGCTTAGATCTCTCGTTCATTATCTTAAACAATGTACTTGAGAGCCATAAGCTCCTTTGCCTCTCCCATAGACAGTTAAATGAGTATCATGTGTCCTATGCACGAGCAGCTGAGCTTGATGAAACTCCCACTGAAGGACAGCCAGGTTCCCCAGCAAATGCAGGGTCACTAAATTCCAATGGGAGCACAGCACTGGCTGGCAATAATACTGCCTTTGCTGGATCAACTCAGTTTGTCACTGTCTGTGACAAGAGCTTAAACCTTCTCTATTCTCTTCAGAGCTCCTACTACAACTCCTTCCACTCCCATTTTTTCCCTTAGTCTCAGAAGAAGACCTTGCCTTCCACTTAAAAAAAAATATGAAGCTAACAGATGGAAATGCTCTCAGCTCCCTTCTACCCAAACTACAAGTCTACCCAATGCCACAGATTCTCTGCCTATGATGGCAGAGGGGTGCCTTTCCCATCATCTTCCCTGGTGAGCTCCATTCTGGCTTCTTTAGTTCCTGTTATCTTCCTCCTCAGAAACTGCCTTGCTCTTTGCCTCCTATATGATCAACTAGTTCTTCTCAATTGGATCCTGTCCACCAAAATTTAAACATGTTCAAGTCTCTCCCACTCTGAAATGTCTCTTCACCTATGACCCCAAGCCTTTGCAATCTTCATTTCATGGACAAGCTTTCTGAAGCAGGATCCTCCATGCTCAACACCCTCAGTGCCCTCAATACTGGATAAAAAGAGCGTGAGCCGAGCACCATGAAACAGATGGGATGCTCACCTTGCACAGCAGAGGGGTAAAGCTGAGACCTGAACACTCATTGGTTAGATTCTAGAGGAAGACATGGCTCTAATAAATTATACAACACTTATAAAATATCCTACATCCATCCAAACTCTTGTCTACAACTGTACCACCCTGGTGTCTGATCCCATCTGACCTCAGAAGCTAAGCAGGGTTAGGCCTGGTTAGTCCTGGGGTAGGAAACTACCTGGGAATACTGGGTGCTACAGTCTTGGGAGGAGGGCCTGGCAGCCCACTCCTGAAACAATCAGCTATTGAAAACCCTATGAATAGCAGAGAAGCACTGACATAGTGCCAGGCATGCATGGCACAGTGTCAGCAAGTGTTTCATCCTGTTGTACATTGGGTTGATATGGGTCAACCTGACTTGACGGCACCTATTGACAACAACATCCAAATTATAAAAACATTAACTGATTCACCTGACAATTTCAGTCTTGGATATTTACTTTAAAGGGATATTTTCCTATCTATGAAGTGACATACAGACAAGGTCATTCTTTGTTCATAGCAAAGATTTGGAAACAAATTTGATGCCCCTAAACTGAGGACTAGCTAAATAGGTTGTTAGATTGATAGTTTTTAAAAACTGAGTACTATCCAGTTATATGAAAGAATAAAGAAGCTCTCCAATTAAAAACATACAAATATTTTCAATACATAATGACTAAGGTAAAACTGTGTTCATAGTTTGTATAAAATAAAGGAAAACAAGAATACTAATTCTTATTAGCTTACTTTTGCATAAAGAACATAGTCTTCTGGGTGTGAATGTCACTGTTCAGAATCCAGATGACAGGTAATTCCAAATGCTGTATCTTTGATCTAAAATTTCACAATAGCACAACACTCATAACGAAAGTGGGCATTTCATGATGGCAGATGCTTGGAACTGGGCACACAGGAGATAAGAGAATGTATTTGGCTTTTCACAGTGTACTTTCATACACTTATTGGTTTTTGAATCATAACATTGTGAAGTTATCAAAAAGTTAAATTTTAATTACTACCTAATAGATGATTCATTTACGAGTAGAAAAACATTCAAACATGTGAAAAACCATTTGCACCATGGTTTGATTTATACGTTTTCTCTACTACATTACTCCCCGTAACTTTTCCAACAGCTTCCTTCTGCAACCCAAATAAAACCCAACTCTTTACCAAGACCTATAAGGCTCCACTTGGAGAGAAATTTAACTAAATATATTCAAGAACTTTTCCAGTTCCATGATTTGAAATACTTCTTCCCCTATGATCCCAAGCTATTTATTTCATTTCATGGACAAGTATTTTGAAGTAAGTGCTTCCACATTCATAATTTTCCCAATTGAAAAGGCTCTTTGAGTTCTTTAAAAAAAAGGTTGAAAAACACGCATACAAAGCCATATTGCTGGGAAATGTCAGTTCATAGATATAGCACTGGGAACTGAGGTCATCTGGTTTCTGAACAGTGACATGCAAAGGTAGAAGATGATGGAAATATACACTCCATCACCTAAGAAAAGCCAACTTCACATAAAACCAAAGTATATAGTAAATTTACTTCCCATGGACCCCTTCTGAGGAAGCTATTGGAATATCCATGCCACCAACATGAGGGAGTAAAGCACAGAGGAAGGAAGATGTGGGAGCCAGAAGGCAGAAGGTCAGTACAGCAGCAAAGAAGGAAATCTCCAAGAGCAGCATGGAAGGAGAATCCAAAATGAGAGCTACGCATCAGGCCTTGAGAGCCACTATCCAGGTTAGAACAGGAAAACCAAACAAAAGCAGCACCTCAGGGACTTTGTCTAGGAGGGATCTGTTGGTTCTTTTGGCAGTACATGGTATATTCAGTATCCATCTCTTGAACCGTAATTCAAAAGTATCAATTCTACCCCTGTCTCCATTATTCGGTGTCCAGCTTTCACAACCATGTGATGCAACTGAAAATACCATGGCATGAGTCAGGCGCACCTTCATCTTCAATGTGACATCTTTACTGTCCAAAACTTTAAAGAGGTCTTTTGCAACAGCTTTTCGCAGTGCAATGTGTCTTTTGATTTCTTGGCTGCTGCTTCCATGGATAGAGATAAATAATCAAGGGAAAACACAAGAAGATTCCTACATAGTTGCCTCTGGGAGTACAAAGCAAGAGAATAACAGGGAACTGCTACTTTCCCCCCACCCCGGTTTTCTCTTTAGAAATATTAGATTGACTAAGAGCATGAGTACCTGTAAAAAAAACTAAATGCTTAAAAGGGAAAGGAAGGGAAAATAGTCCTTGTATCTGAACTTGAATTAAAACTTCAGTCAACAGTTAAGTGTCTGTCCTAAAGAGAGAGGGAGAAATTCTAAGACTTTATTTCTTTGACATTCTGAATAATAGAAAAACTAATAAACTCTCCACTGAGATGTACATTTAATAGTCTCCAGGGGGAATGATGGGGAGTTTATTCACTCTCTGTACCTGTTTCCCAATCCATCTGCCATTCTAACACAGAAACACTCACGAAAATTAATGGCAGTTATTTGAGAATAAGCAAAGGATGACACAAGCCTAGAACTACTTAGAGAAGGTGTCAGGTGGGACTATTGCTGAATTAAAATAATTTTAATAGCCACATAACAATATTAAATGTGAAATACCTCATTACTTTATAACATTTTTACTGCTTTGAGGAGTAAATGACAACTTCCCCAAATTCCCTAAATTCATAGGCATTTTCGTGGTACTAAATATGCATTTCCTCAGTAGTCTATAATACCACTATTTCAACAGTTTATATGTTAGTCATGACTAGGGGAATTTCATCACCATTGCAGTTTATTTAAGTCATCAATAAACTCAAGATTTTAGTTATAGTAGGATAATACTACATGATCTTAAAGATTACTACTAAATTTCTTGAATGTTATGCTCAATCATGAAACAAAAGGACTGTTGTTATGGTAAGGAAGGAATAATGTTTCTTCTAAATTATGTCAGTAAATCACTCCTTAAATTGTTATGAATGTTATTTTTTGAGTCATAATTAAAGCCTATTTCTTTCAAAAGTAAGATTAGTTTTTTTCAACATCTAAGCATTGTCAAAAATGATTAATTTCAAAATATTGTTATTGTTAGGTGCCGTCGAGTCATGTCCGACTCTCACGGGGTTTGCAGTGGCTGATTGTTTTGGGATTGTCTAGGGTGTGGATTGCCACATCCTTCTCCCATTTTTGTGGTGCTGGGGATGGACCCTGGGACATCAAAGACTACAGAGCAGCGCTCCAACAACTGAGCTAAACCCCAGCCACTTTGAAAATGTAGAGAACTTAAAAGAAGAAAAAACATTACCAGCCTTCTCCTTCCTCCCGCTCTAACGACCAAGGCTATTTGTTGAGATGATACAACTTGTCTTAGCCTGAATCCCTGAGATGCTAACCGATGCTAAGAAGCATCCCTGAGATTTGGGAAAGCACTGTCTGCTGGTGCAGGCAGGAATGAAAGCTAGAGGGAAGTGGTTTTTTTTTTATTTTAAGCCATCAAGACTTCAGAAATATTTTGTTACTACAGAAAATCCAACTTATCCTGAAAAATACTCCCAACTCCACCTCCATCCACCCCTCCAGAAGGGCAATGGAAGCAGGGAGTGAGGAAAAGAGGGAGGGAAGAAAAAGAGAGGGAAGAAAGGACAATGAAGGGGAGAATGGAAGGAGGGAGGGAAAGCCCACCAGATCCCTTTGCTCTGCACCATCTTGAAGTTATCTAAGAGCGCCATGTATGCTAAAGCATGAGAAAACTTAGGTAGAGGCTACCTGTATTCTAGCATAAACTAGAACCAATTTTAGTGCTAAAAAGAAAGAAACTCAAACCAGAAACTTCTGATGGAATGCAGCAGATTTATAAAAGTTATCAATAATCATAATAATAGCCAACATGGCTAAGAGAATATTTTGGGCCAGACCTAGTTCTAAGCATTTTGGTGTGCTAACTTGCTTAATTTTACAATTCTATAAGGCAGGTAGTAATATTATCCCCCCTCCCTTTTTTCAGGTACATAAACTCAGAAACAGTGGCATTAAAGGGTTAAAAGGTTAACTTTGAAATCTGGATGGTTCCTGCACCATTTATTTTATAAATGAAGAGACTGAAGTTTCTCAGATACTATTAAGTCTTGATCTATTCAATTGTAAATGGCAATTATAAAGCCCATCCTAGGGAGTTAATATGGGATTATGTCAAGATATTAAAGAAAGTACTCATCACAGCAACCAGGCCAAATAGCAGGGGACAGATCACTAGCAAGACACCAGCAGCTAAAATTGGTTTGGTAAAAAGGCGATTTAATGGTAGTTGTAGCTCATTTGGGCCTGGGATTTAGCTCACTTGGTGGAACAGCATTCTGCAGTCTCTGAGGTCCTAGGTTCGATTCCCAGCACCCCCAAAATTGGAGAAGGACGTGGCAATCCGAACCTGAGGTAATTCCGAAACAATCAGCCACTGAAAACCCTATGAGGATCACTATAAGTCAGACACGACTTGAGGGCACCTAACAACAACAAAGCTCAGTTAGCCTGCAGCAGTAGCACTCTGGTATCTGATCCTGTCAGATCTCTGAAGCTAAGCAGGGTTGGGCCTGGTTAGTACTTGAATGGGAAACCACCTGGGAATACTGAGTGCCACAGGCTAAGGAGAAGGACCCGGCAACCCACTCCCCAAAATTGATCCACCATTGAAGACCCTATTAGCAGCAGAGAAGTACTAACAATAGTGTTTAGCCTGTTGTACATAAGGTTACTATGAGTCAAACACCGACTGGACAGCACCTAACAAAAACAACAATAGCTCAGTTCGTACAGTGCTGCTCTGTGCTCTCTGAGGCCCTGGATTCAATCCCCAGCACTGCAGAAATGGCAATCTACATTCATAAGGGAGATGGGTCTATAATTCTCTATCTTAGATGAATCTTTTCCTGGTTTAGGTAGCAGGGTGATGGTAGCTTCATAGAATGAATTTGGGAGTGTCCCCTCCTTTTCTATTTTTTGGAATAACTTGAGGAAGACAGGTATTATATCTTCTTTAAAAGTTTGGTAAAATTCTGTTGTGAATTCATCAGGACCTGGGATCTTCTTTGTCGGGAGACTTTTAATTACCTTTTCTATTTCTGTATATGTAGTGGGCTTCTTTAGGTCAGTTATGTCTTCTGGGGTTAGCTTTGGTAGGTCATACGTGTTAATAAATTTGTCCATTTCTTCTGCATTTTCATATTTTTGGGAATACAGTCTCTCGTAGTAATTCCTGATGATTTTCTGTATTTCGTTGAAGTCAGTGGTTATGGACCTGTTGTCTTTCATAATCTGTACTATGTCAGTTTTTTCCTTTTTCTTTTTGATGAGGTTGGCCAGAGGAGTGTCTATTTTATTAATCTTTTCAAAGAACCAGCTCTTAGTCTTATTAATTTTTGAATTATCTCTTTGGATTCTAATTGAGATATTTCTCCCTTTACTTTTATAATTTCTTTATGGGTGTTCCTTTTAGGATTGATTTTTTGTTGGATTTCTAGTGTCTTAAGATACATCATTAAGTCATTTATTTGGCTTTTCTTTATTTTTTTGATGAAGGCACTTAGTGCTATAAACTTCCCCCTTAAAACTGCCTTTGCTGTATCCCATATGTTTTGGTAGGATGTGTTTTCATCATCATTTGATTGCAGGAATTTTTTAAATTCCATTGTGATTTCATCAACAATCCATGGGTCTTTCAGCAGTGTATTATTCAGTCTCCATGAGTTTGTAAAGTTTCTGGAATTATTCTTGCTCTTGAGCTCCAATTTTATCCCACTGTGATCTGATAAGGAACAGGGGATAATTTTGACTTTTTTGTATTTGTTGAGGGAGTTCTTACGGATGAGCATATGATCTATCTTAGAAAATGTACCATGTTGAGCTGAGAAGAATGTGTATTCCTCATCGTGTATGAAATATTCTGTATATATCTGTGAGATCCAACTGGTTTAAGGTGGAGATTAGATTTGATATTTCTCTATTGATTTTTCATTTTGATGACCTATCTCTTGATAAAAATAGGGTATTGAAGTCTCCCATTATTATTGATTCTGGTCCAATAAAGTTCTTTATATTCCATAGGTTTGTCTTATAAAACTAGGTGGCCCTGTGTATGGGACATAAATATTTAGGAGCATTATTGGTTCTTGATCAATTGTTCCTTTTATTAAAATGTAGTGCCCTTCTTTGTCTCTTCTAATTAGTTTTGGAATGAAATTTAATCTATCTGAAATTAGTATTGCAACACCTTTCTTTTGTCCACCCTCCCCTCCCCTGCCCCACCAGGTATACATTTTTCCAGCTGGCAAAAAGAATCCAGCAGCATATGAAAAAGATTATTCACCATGACCAAGTGGGATTTATACCACAGATGCAAGGCTGGTTCAACATATGGAAATCAATTAATCTAATCCAGCATATCAAGAAACTGGCAAACAAAAACCACATGATCATCTCAATTGATGCTGAAAGTTTGACAAAGTGCAACACCTTTTTATGATAAAAACACTGGAGAAGATAGGTATAACAGGCAAATACCTTAATATCATAAAAGCCATTTATGACAAACCTACAGCCAACATTATATAAAATGGAGAAAAATTGAAACATCTCCTTTTAGATCTGGAACAAGACAAGGATGTCCTCTCTCTCCTATTCTGTTTAACATAGTAATTGAAGTCCTTGCCAGGGCAATCAGACAAGAGAAAGAAATCAAAGGGATACAAATGGGTGATGAAGAGGTCAAATTATCCTTATTTGCAGATGATATGATCCTATGCCTGAAAGACACCAAAATCTCAACCAGAAAACTTCTAGAGCTAATTAACTCCTTCAGTAAAGTGGCAGGTTATAGAATCAACACCCCAAAATCAATAGCTTTTCTTTACACCAATTCCAAACAGGAAGAGAAGGAAATTTCAGGAAAAATACCATTCATGGTAGCCCACCAGAAAATTAAATACCTTGGAATCAATCTAACCAAAGACCCTTCAGGTATCTACAAGAAAAATTTCAAAACATTAAAGAAAGAAACAGCAGAAGATACTGAAAAATGGAAAGACTTTCCCTGTTCCTGGACAGGGAGAATTAATATAGTAAAAATGGCTATCCTACTAAAAGTAATCTATAGATTTAATGCAATACCCATTAAAATTTCACTGAATGACTTTACAGAAATAGAAAAAAAATGATCCATAAATTCATATGGAACCACAAAAGACCATGTATAGCCAAAACACTTTCAAGCCACAAAACTAATGCAGGTGGAATCACAATCCCTGACTTCAAGCTATACTATAGGACAGTGGTAGGAAAAACAGCTTGGTACTGGCACAAAATAGCACCGAAGACATCTGGAACAGAATAGAAGACCCAGAAATACCTCAACAAACCTATAGCCACCTTATTTTTGACAAAGGAACAAAGCAAGTAAACTGGAAAAAGGACAGCCTCTTCAACAAATGGTGCTGGGAAACGTGGTCATCTGCATGCAGAAAAACAAAAATTGACCCACATCTCTCAATATGCACAAGAGTCAACTCAAAATGGATAAAAGATCTCAATTTAAAACCAGAAACTTTAAAAGTTATAGAAGGCAAGATAGCAACACACTCCATCACATAGGCTTAGGAAAGTATTTCCTTAATAGGACTCCAGGTCCTCAAGAAATTGCAACAAGAATAGATAAATGGGATTACATGAAATTAAAAAGCTTCTGCACAGAAAAAGAAACAATTAACAGAGTCAAGGAAACCCCCACGGAATGGGAAAAAATCTTCCACATTTTATACAACAGATAAAGGTCTAATTACTAGAATTTATAAAGAACTCAAGGAAAAAACTCCCCCAAAAACAAATAACCCAATATACAAATGGGCAAAGGAACTGAGTAGACAGTTCTCAAATGAAGAGGTCCATAAAGCCATGAAGCACATGAAAAAATGCTCAATATCCCTAGCCATTAGGGAAATGCAAATTAAAACAACTCAAGTTTTCATCTTATACCAGTAAGAATGGCCAAGATCAATAAAACAAATAACAACAAATGCTGGTGAGGTTTCAGGGAAAAGGAAGCACTCTTACATTGTTGGTGGAGCTGTTAAGTTGATCCAACCACTGTGGAAATCAATATGGAAGTATCTTTAAAAAACTGAAAATAGATCTACCGTATGACCCAGCTATAACACTATTGGGAATTTACCCAAAGGGAGATGGGTCATCATACCACAGAGACACCTGCATCTCCATGTTCAATGCTGCACTTTTCACAATAGCAAGGCTATGGAATCAACCAAAGTGCCCTTCAACAGAAGAATGGATAAAAAAACTATGGTGCATATACACAATGGAATACTACTCAGCAATAAAAAAAATGAAATAATGCCATTCTCAGCAAAATGGATGGAATTAGAGAAAATTATTTTAAGTGAACGAACACAAGCTCAGAAAGAGAAACACCACATGTTCTCACTCATATGTGGGACCTGAATCAAAATTATAAGAAGGAAAAAATCCTATACAAAGGTCAGATCATAATAAAAGGGAAAAGAAAAGCTAAAAAAAACAAAAATAAAGAAAGAAATGGCAATCTACTCCTGATGCAGTCCCCAAACAATCAGCCACTGAAAATCCTGTGAGGGTCACTTTGAGTCGGACCTGACTTGATGGCACCTAACAACAACAAAACAAAGTCCTGTGGGCGAGTAGTTTAGTTCCTTCACAAGTATCTCATTCTAAAGCAGGCTCAGCCCTTGTGGACACCAGGTATCTCCCAAAGTCTCCAAGGCCACATTCAACCCCATCAGCCCTGTCCAGGACAAGAAAAGCCTCTTTGGGAAATGCTCAAGGGAAAATCCCAAACTGCCTCTAAACACAGGCATCTGGCATGGCGTGTGATGTGCCAGGGCAGCCAGGTCAAGGCAATGCGCTCACCTTGACAACCGAAATGTGTGCATCCCACCTGGAATCCACGTGTTGAATGAAGCGAAGCATGGTTTTCCACAGCGGAGATCAGAGATGGGTGGTCGGTGGAAAAACAACTAACACCCACAACAAGTAAATATTCCGCTCACGTTATGATTCCTAAATCGACCAGGGGGACATTATGGACTTAATCAAGTTCTTCTGGACCAGGGAAACTGATGTTGCTTGGTAAGACCTTCAAACAGTGTCAAGATAGTGCTAAGATTTTTCTCTTGAAGGACTAAGAGGCATAAATCGTAGCAGTAATGGTGTGCTTATAGCAAATAATTTTATAATATGGAAGAAAACCTTAATTTCAATCAGGTTAAAGACAGCTAAGCATTTTAGGACTACATCTATTTATTTCCACTTTTTAAAAGTAAAAATCCTTCAAAGGAACATGAGAGAGAGAGAGAGAGAGAGAGAGAGAGGGAGAGAGAGAGAGAGACAGAGACAGAGAGACAGAGAGACAGAGAGAATGTGTGTGTTTCTTATATTTTCCAGGACATTTCCTGCCAGCTAAATGCCATGGCTCTCAGCTTGTGAGTAGGGCCCCTCCTGCTTTATAATGGGATTTCTGTTTTTAAGACCTACTTTCCTCTTAACCATATTCTAATGAGCTAAGCAGCTTAAAAATGTAAAGAAAAGCCAACAGTTCCCAGGCTGCATAGATTTCTTTGGGTGGTTAAACATAGCATGCCCAAACATTTTAGAAAACTATCTGGTCCAACTCTTTTCTGTTGGATATTGGAAAGGCTCAAATTTAAGAACCACTGGAAAATAAAACCATATTTATTTATCAAGCTCATAAATGGGTAAACAATAGCTGTCAGATGAACTCTGGACTGCCACCTACCCTTGTAAGCAGAGTCTGATTACAGCACATACTCACTCATTTGGGTGTTGTGTATGACTGCTTTTGCATTCCAGTGGAAAGGACTATAGCAGAGACTGTATTGCCTATGAATCTAAAATATTTCCTATTTGAATGCTTTATAGGAAAAAGTTTTCCTTTTCCTTATATTGACAATGTAGGCAAACCATATGTAGGCAAACTGTATCAGTAGCCCCAAGTCAAAAAATGATCAATGCTGAAATACAGAAGAGCAAGATGCCCTTTTTCCTGAGTGCATAATGTTACAGTAGCTGTCCCCACAAGCTTTCCATGGCATCAGCATTTGTCAATGATTTTACAGTTGTTTTGCTAAACCATGCAATGTATACTATTATTTTAAAACTGCACAGAGGCTCCTCCAGGTCTTGAGATCATTTGCCATTTAATGGCAAAAAATACATGTTCTCTGAAATATTACAGTGGGGTATTTGAGAGTGACAAGCCAGGAAACTCCAACATGAGGTTCTCTTGAATATTTATGAGCACCTCCACTCGGCCTTCACGTTCTCCTTGTTTCAATGCTGATGTATTTGTGTCTGCATGGAGGGTATGTGTGTATGTGCGCGCATGTGGTTGAGAAGAGGGAGAGCCATTTTGAGCCAACATCTCAGAGAATAATTGACCACGCCAGCCTGACACCCTTGCCGATCCTCCCTGCCATGTGCTGTCACTGCAGACCATCGCAGACGTGACCAATGACGATGGGCGCCTTTGGATCCAAAGTGCAGGACCCTCTTGGGACCCTTGCCCACACTTGGTCTTCGCTCACATCACGTCCTCTGCCCTTTCTTCACATGTGCATATTTTTCCATTCTTAAATCTGTCCCAGCAGCACAGAAGTGTGCCATGGGAACTTCCTCCTCCTCACACCCATTTCTTTCATTATCTTTACAATGAACTCATTGAAAGATCTCCCTCTCTGCCCTTTTTCAGCAACTCTTTCATTCTCTCTTGAATCCATTCCAGTTAGGCTCTGTGACCCCTGCTCTGCTCTCCATTCAAACTGTTCTGTCCCAGCCACTAAAGGCATCTACACTGCGAAAGTCTCCACTGTATTCTCACTACTTATTCTATTCATACTTGCTGCAAAGCTCATGAATATCTACTAAGATCTTGTCCTCCTAACACTTCCTTACCTGCCTCTGGCCATAACCGTCTCTTCTGGTTTTCTTCCCAGCTGGATGGGCATTTTCCCGTTACTCTGATGGACCCAGACCCATGTCTCTGACTTTAAATAGTAAAGTAATCTCAAGTTTTTATTCCCCAGACTGCTTCTCTTTTTCCACAGTCACTTTCTGTTGTTGTTGCTGGGTGCCATCGAGTCAGTATCCAACTCATAGCGACCCTGCATACAACAAGTGAAACACCATTGTCAGTGCTTCTCTGCTGTTCATAGGGTTTTCAATGGTGGATTTATTTTTGGGAATGGGTTTCTGGGTCCATCTCCCAAGCCTACAGTACCTGGTGTTCCCAGGCAGTCTCCTATCCAAGGACTAACCAGGCCCAACCCTGCTTGGCTTCCAGGATCTGACGGGATCAGATGCCACAGGGCAATGGCTGCAGGCAGTCACTTTCTAGCTAAATTTATTCAGTCCTACTAATGCCTACGTGCACCCTCAGTCAGCCAGTGGTATGAGGAAGAAGTATACCTTCTGTGCTTTCTCTAGACCATGAGTTCTCCTTGCCTTCCATCATCTAGACCTCAGCTACCTTGTTATTCTGAATGCTCTGGACATTGGCACACTGGCCCACCCCATGGAGGCATCCTGTTGATGGGACCTGGTGAACTGGAAGGAACGTGAAGCCTCGTTGCCTTCCTAAGACAGAGGGATGCCACAGGACAAGGGAAGTCACAGTGATTCAGAGGCTGACTGCCTCTCTGAAGGTTCTGGACTCCAGTGGTCTGGAGCAAGCTGAGAAACTTCCTCCATGGTGAAGGACAAATTGTGGCAATTTGCATTATCTGAAATTTAAAAAGCAGCACAAGGCACTGGGCGCAGTGGTGTATGCCTGTAATCCCAGCAGCTCAGGAGGTGGAGGCGGGAGGATTACAAGTTCAAGACCAATGGCAGTCTGTGTAATTTAGTGAGACCCTGTCTCAAAAAGTAAAAAAAAAAAAAAAAAAAAAAAAAAAAATGGGGGCGCAGCTGATGCAAGCACAACACCCTGGGTTCAATCCCCAGGACCATAAAAAAAAAAAAAAAAAGGCAGCGGCACAGGGCTAGTTTGGTGTCTTTGGATTTTGGAGCCCATACACATCGTATTGGCAATACTGCTCAAAATCATTTCAAGGGTAATTTTGAGACTTCTGAGTTCCCATCCAATGGAACTGAGAACATCTCTGGGGAGTGTGGGTGGTCCTCAGATTGCCAGAACCTTCAGTAAATCAATCCCAGGGCAGACTTTTAGGCTGCATAGCAAAGGCTCACCTGAGATGCACAGAACTATTCTCCTCTGGAGAAACAGCTACCCAGTCATCACTGGCCTCTCCCAGGTCCTGGACATGTGGCCTCAGGACACCAAATGACTGTACATCCTGAGCTGCTCACCACATCATCTGCCTGTCATGCCAGGGGATCGGGCATGGGCATGAGCAGTCCCCCACAGGGAAACAGGATGCTAAGGGATGGAAAGGGAGCCCAGCACAGTGGCGCATGGCGCATGCCTGTAACCCCAGCAGCTCAGGAGGCAGAGGTGGGAGGACTGCGGGTTCGAGGCCAGAGGCAGTCTGTGTAACTTAGCAAGACTATCTCAAGATAAAAAAATAAAAATGGGCTGAGAGTGGAGCTCAGTGGTAAAGCACTTGCCTAGCATGTGTGGGGCCCTTGTTCAACCCTCGACTACTGCCAAAAAAAAAGCTGGCTCTGGGGCAGGAGCTGATGGAAGCAGTGAGCTGGGTACTCTCCCTTCATCTGTGCTCATGGCTTCACAGGAAGTGCTTCAGAACAGTTTGGCTAAGAGAAAACATGGGCTTGGTTCCCAATGGCCACAGAGAAGTAGGTGGAAATGGGTGGCCTTATTGTATTTGTCAATAATGATGCCAACAGGGCACAGCCACCTAGGAAGGCCGATGGTATAAAAACAGAAACGCTGCAACTACACCCTTGTGTGCAACTGCAATGTCCTTCCTACTCAATGTCCCTTCATTGTGCCATTAGCACAATATCTTGCCTAGCGTGACATTTTGTCAATCAAAATTGCCAATGGTGAATCATTTTTTTTTCTAAGAAAGGCTTCAGTTACTGAGTACAGAATTTATTCAAAATGCTTGCTATTTATATAGGTTAAGTAACATCTTCTATCGTTCTGATGATTGTTGTTGTTGTTAGGTGCTGTCAAGTCGTATATGACTATAGCAACCCTTATAGGGTTTTCAATAGCTGATTACTTCAGGATTGCCTTCGGAGTGGATTGCCATGTCCTTCTCCCATTTTTGTGGTGCTGGGAATAGAACTTGTGACCTCAGAGACTGCAGAACAGCGTTCTACCAACTGAGCTAAATCCCAGCCCACTGATGAATCGAAGCAGATTGAACATATTACAAGAACAAGTCACGCATGCAGGATCTTTATCCTCCACAACTGTATCATTAGTTACATATAGCATAACATTTCTTCTCCTTCTACAAGCTTCCCAAGGTACTTTTCTCTTCTCAGTTTTTTAAAACACCAGTGGAAATCTTGCTTTAAAAATGCAAGGACACACATCAGTCATTCGGGATTGCGGAGGGAGGTGGAGACGTTCGTGGGAACTGTTTAAAGGGTGTGCACAAGAGGAGACTGGAAACCCCTCAGCAATGTGGACACAGCACCTGTACCTCAAGGAATTGGTGTCTTCAGAGAGATTTCAGAATTTCATTAGTGTTCTGTGTTTCCAGTTCTATAATAGTTATGTGCAGATGAATCTACTAGTTTACAGGTGGGTGGCAGGATGTCCACAAGCAAGAAAGCAATGGGAAGTGTGAGTGAACGCTGCCCATCTGTGGACACCTGTAAATGATCCTCGCCTTCTTTTACCAGAACCCTGACCCCAGCCAGTTCCAAAAGCAGCCAATGGAATGGCTAATTCAACAATTATCAAGTGCATCAAACATGAACTATTCCATTATTCTCCTTTTTAAAAATTACATCTATTTTTGAGTTTTAGTATACTTTTACATGGGTAGTCCATTTGGGGCTTTTGATCTTAAAAGCGGATAGAGTTCATCTGTGGCAGAATGAATGCAAAGAAGATTCAACTCAACTTGGAAATGGACAGTCTGTGTGGCTTATGAGCAACTTAGAGTGGAAAAAGCAAGCCCCAGTGTATTATGTACAGAAAAATCTCATTACTTTCTATTGATGGATGGTGTTTCTTTGCAAAGCTGTTTTGCTCCTTTAATAAAATGTGCAGAGGTACTGCAAACCCAAAATGTTCAGGTGGTAGAGAAAAAGACAAATGCTTGCACAGTGTTTGCCAGGAAGATTTGTTGTTGTTGTTAGGTGCCATCGAGTCAAAGACAAGGCAAGTTGACAAAGTTGCATGGAGAATGCAGACATGCAATCATTTAGCATATATTGATTTAGTTCTAATCTGCAGCACAGCTTTTCATTTATAGCACCTCACTCACCACTGCCACTAAATTACAGCACCTCTGCAGGTGGCTTTAAAATTCTTAGACTCCATAGAATCTGTCCCAACATACCAGTTGCATTTGGAATCTTTAAAGATTTGTAAGGCATGCCAGGGACGGTGAGCAGATGTAAAAATGCATGGAAAGGAACAGACATGGTGGCAAGTGGGACCCGAGGGAATCGAAGAGAAGGACTGGAAGGAAACAGACGGGAGGAAGGAGGAAAACTAGCAGGCTTTGAAAACACCAAAGCACCAGGCAGAAATGGGCTTGGCCAAGATCCACATACAAAAGGCAGATATTCTGTTTGCTTAGCTTACATTTGGTAGATATAGCATTACCAAATTAGAACTACTACTAATTTGATTGGTGAAACACCACATTTTTCCTTAAAGCAGCTCTGTTCTTATAGCAATACCCAAACCCAAAAGGATTAAATTATAATGTATGATCTTAATCTGATGAGTTACTTTTGAAGCTTAATTATATTTGTTCAACAGTAATTTAAAAAATTAGAACAGGGCTTCGATAATGCCCTGATTAATGACAGGGTTTGCTCTGGTTTTCCTGCTCTGCTAAATTCTTCTCATAAGAGTATATTAGTAAAAAGCAACGTGTCTGGGCTTAGACTATGGTGTCTACCAGTTTCATGATGCTGGGACCATTTCTGTTCTTCCTATCAAGTTTTCTCTTTTCTAAAATGATGGTAATGGCAGCCTCTTCTTCATGGGTAACTAATATAATCAAATGAAATAATGTTAAAGAGTCCTTTTCACTGCCAAGAATAATTAGCACTCAGTTACCGCTAGCTGTAAGCACTACTGTTATTACAAGGCTCATCTCAGACATGATGTGTCCACGAAATATTTGTAGTTGGTAATATACCAAAGACAATTGAGAAGACCTTTTGAAGTGCTGTACCTCAGAAGGCAGAATTAGTCCAACATAATAAAACAATGAACTAATATTCACTTTTCTCCCTCCCTCCCAGGACTGAACCATCACAGGTGCTGTAAGAAGCCACGTAAGGCTCCTCCTTCTTAGCATCTCTCACGTTGGAGGATCCAGCACTGGATACCTCCTGGCATTACTTTCGTAATTAGGTAGTTATGGCTTCAAGTGGGCTGGAAAACACCAAGTGCTTATGACAGACTATGTGATACTGACCTAGAAACACATTTAGCAAATATGAATTGCCCAGATAAAGTAGAAAAATTATTTAAATCTTCTCCGGCACACAGGTAAAGATTTTGGATTATGGCCTACTTATTTTGATTATTTTTATTACCTGCATGTGATAAGCAGACAAAATAACATGCCCTTGAACCTCATGCTAATCCCAGCGAAATATGTGAAGTAAACAGTATAATAAATGCCAAGCACCAATTTTAATTCAATATATTTCCATGCTAGTTTTTTTTTTTCTTAAAATTGTCTGGCTTTCTTATGATGCTTTGGGAATTGTTCTTATCATGAGAACATAAATTCTAATATGTGCTTACAATGGAGTCTACCAGAACGCATTTCTTTTTGAAATATACACAGATTTAAAAAAAAAAAAAAACATTTGAAAGGAAAGCAATAGTTTTCTTTAAGTGTGATTTTCAAGAAAAGCTTATACCTACTCTCTAACCACCAAAGAAAAGGAACTCCAGGGGAGCCAGAAGGAAATCCATTCTTCAGCCTCAAACAAGGGAGAAACCATCTGTGCTAAATCATAAAACAAGCGCACTGAGCATTTATATCAATATACACAAGGGAAGGAGGTATTTACTCTGTGGAGGGGAAATTCCCCTTATATTTAATCATGTGAGTTTCATGGGCATATAGACTCCTAGAGCATTTTTATGTTTATAAAAAATACTTAAAATTTTCATCTTTAAGTCACATACTCAAACCAATGTCACATCTAGTCAACTTAGGTCTTTCTTTCCAGTTCAGCCTTTTTTTTCTTTAGCAGATTAACTGATTTAGCTTAAGAACTCTCAAAGGCATAACACATGTTAACTAAGAGAGAATATACAGCTTTTGCAATAAGGTACTCTACAAGCCCTGTTCTCTTTCCACTTAAAATCTTTTTGTTTTTCATTTTAGATGTATATTTTTTCTAATGGATAGGCTTGGATTACTGACATAGATTCAAATAACAAAGACATTTCCACACTGTAGTTCAGAATGAAGCTAATGTACTTGAACCCATGCCAACCTAGGAGTGCTAAAGAGTCCTCATCATAACTTTATCCTATGGTAGAAGTCTATGGACAGCTTCTTAAAAAATCACAACCTGTATCTCTGTGAAGTATTAAACTTGCTGTGGAAAAAGAAAATAAAAAGAAGACTTCCTGAAAATCATTTGCAATAGGATTCAAAATACTTTGCTGAAGTCTGAAAATAAAAAGGGCTGACCTTATAATTAATAACCACTAAAATGGAAGTTTTCACATTAATAGAAATTTTTATGGCCTGTAGCTATAGCCCTGTGGCATCTGATCCTGTCAGATCTCGGAAGCTAAGCAGGGTCAGGCCTGGTTAGTACTTGGATGAGAGACTGCCTGGAAATAACATGTGCTGTAGGCTTGGGAGAAGGACCCAGCAACTCACTCCCAAAAAACAATCAACCACTGAAAACCCTATGAACAGCAGAGAAGCACTGACAATTGTGTTTCACCTGTTGTATGCAGGGTCGCCATAAGTCAGATGCCAACTCGATGGCACCTAACAGCAACAACAAAATGGAAGTTTTCTCATTAATAGAAATTTTTATAATTAATATTTTAACCTATAGTTTTAGCTGAAAAAGCAATTTTGCTGCCTTGGTGAGGGTAGAAATGGGTCTCTATTTTATAAGATTATGAGGCTTAGCTGAAAGGAAGTCCTTCCTAGAATGAAAACATTTCTCTAAACAATTGAATGAATAATGTAATTTCTCTCAAAGTCACACCCAACAATAGGAGTAGCGTGTCTTGTATAAATAGGTTCAAAGGAAATGGAAAGACAGACCCAAAAAGAAAAGCATAAATTTTTTGGAGTTTTTATTCAACATGGGCTAAATGTATTCCAAGAATTATAGTGGGCTGAACCACAAGAATCTGCATAACTGAGTTCTATACCCATGGGCTCCATTGTGTTCATCAAAATCTATCACATGCTGGGATAAGTCTATAAACTCCATCCATTCTTTGCATTTAAAACTTCACTCCATCAAAATAACTTTATATTTCTCCACCAGCTTTTATGAATACTTTAACATCCATTTCCATTGAGTAAATGAAAAGCCAGCTTGTTATTTGGTTATAAGTAAGATTCATAGCTCAGTGGGTAGAGCGCTGCGCTGCAGTCTCTGAGGACCCGAGTTCAATTCCCAGCACCACAAAAGTGGGAGAAGGGTCTGGCAATCCACTCCCAAGGCAATCCCGAAACAGTCAGCCATTGAAAACCCTATGAGGGTCGCTATGAGTCGGATACCGACTCGACGGCACCTAACAACAACAACAACAAGATTCATAAAGTTTTATTTCTGAAATAATGTTTGCTTCTAAACTTTCCTTCCTCGTGCATTGTTGGCTTTGAACATCTGACATTTCCCCACAACTTGCTTATGGTCTGCAAATGCAAGCTTTCTACATGTACCTTAACAGCCCCACTTGACACTCAGGCAGTGGACACATAGTGAATACCTCTCCTGTTGTGGTTCTGCACTGACTGCGAAGGATACAAGGGTCATTACAATGACATAGTGGCTTGTGGCTTCCAAGAGGAAGACACATCTAAGGGCTATTGTCATGGATGACAGGCTGTTGGGAAAGCATATGCAATCTAATTTGTCCAAGGCAATTTAAATGTAGTTGACCCTTCATATCCTGAAAACGCATACTCTGTTTTATTGGCTATGGACATTGGGGGAGTTGTTAAAAGAACAAACCAATGAGCTCAGGATTTGGGGGTTAATGTGAATACCTATAAAAGGCCACTGTGATTTTTCAAGGTAAGTTTTCTTTTAGTAATTCATTTCTTCAATTTTTTATGTAAATAAGGTTTTGGATAATTTACTAAACATAACCTCAAGACCAGGACAAGGATGGCAGCTATGCAATGCATGTACCTCCACTCCTTCCTGCCCACTAGAAAAGACGTCAGTAACTGGTCACAGTTATGATGGCCCCAGATGTGATCTTATAGTTCTTTTCAACACGGCACTGCAAGCTCTGCTGTCAGTTGGCAAGGAGAAAAAATGAAACCTCTTTACCACATCCTAGTGGAAGATAAGCCTGCAGCTGCAGCACTGTGGCGTTCAATCCCGTCAGATCTCGGAAGCTAAGCAGGGTCGGGCCTGGTTAGTCCTTGGATGGGAGAGCTCCTGGGAACACCAGGTGCTATAGGCTTGGGAGAAGGACCTGGCAACCCCCTCCCAAAAATCCATCCACCATTGAAAACTGTATGAATAACAAAAAAGCACTGACAATAGTGTTTCGCCTGTTGTACGAAGGGTCGCTATGAGTCGGATACCAACTCAACAGCACCTAACAATAACAACAAATGGAAGGTAAGTTACTCAAGGACAGAGCTAGCCTACCACTCACAGCATCAGCACATTGCTAGGCAGGAAGCAGCATCCAGGACACCATGGAAATCCTAGGAGAATGGAAATTAGAGAGGCATTAAATCACCTAATCCAATCTCTTACATTACGGATGCACTTGGCCCCTGAGTGACTGATGAAGCATGAAGGAGGAGGCCTCTGCTGTTGGGTCTGTTATAGCGACCTTCCCCTCACATGGCTAACACTTAATTTTCCGAGAGTCCATGACAGGGTCCTTTCTTCAGCACAGTCACTCCAGTCTAGAAAGCAGAGGTGATTGTGTCGTGTTTGGAGCTTCCATAACGTTTACCCCAGCCTTTCAGTTACCCTTTGTCTTGAGATGCAAGTGGTCTTTATGTGTGCCTTACTCCACTAAGAACTCCTAACTGATCAACTTTCATTATTTCTCTATCCTAAGCATAGGAACAGCATGTAACACAAGGCATATGCTGCAAAGATATTTGTCAAAAAAAAATAAATGAATGAATATATAGGCCAACCAGGCACCGCAAAATGTGCCTATAATAGCAGCAACTTGGGAGGCAGAGGCAGGAGGATCTGAAGTTCAAGGCCAGAGGCAGCCTGTATAACTTAGTGAGACCCTGTCTTGAAATAAAAACTAAAATAATGGAGCTGGGAATGCAACTCCATGGTACAGCACTTGCTTAGCATGTTCAAAGCCATGGTTTCAAACTTCTAGTACTGAAGAAAAAAATTATATATATATTTGCACACAACCATATTATCCTCACATCTGATCTCCTCTGATCTTGGAAGCTAAGCAGGGTTAGTCCTGGTTAGTACTTGATGGGAGACTACCTGGGAACACCAAGTTTTATATGCTTAGAAGAAGGACCCAGCAACCCATTCCCAAAACAATCAGCCAACAAAAACCCTATGCATATTAGAGAAGTACTGTCAGACATAGTGCCAGGCATGGCACAGTGTCAGGTAGTGTTTTATTCTGTTGCACAGAGGGTCTCTATGAGTTGGATCTGATTCAACACAGAAATGACCTATGTTTCTGGGTGCAGTGGCTCATGCCTATAATCCCAATGACTCAGGAGGCGGAGGCAGGAGGATCATAGGTCCAAGGCCAGAGCCAACCTGCCTAACTTAGCGAGTCCTTCCCTGAAGATAAAAATAAAAAATGGGCTAGGGGTGCAGCTCAGTGGTATAGCGCTTGCAAAGCATTCCTGCAGCCCTGGATTCAACTCCCAAGTACCGAGAAAACAAAACAAAACAAAAAAATGAACAAACATATGTTTAAAAATGGAAAATCATTGCAAATGTTTTATAATTCAAACCACATTAACTCCAGAAACAACTTTATGTAACATTGTATAGCAGCATAATGTATACCCACTGGCTTCCAGCAATGTTTTGATACAGAAGAGGGCAGACTCAGGAAGAGCTTGTTCAGGAAGTGACAGATACCTATGCTAAATTCAGAAGGAAAAGAGTTTCAAGTGATACCCTCATTCCTGGATGGGGAGCACCACAGGACTCCTCGAGGTGAGAGGTACATCTAGTCCAAGGCAAGAACAGGAAGCATTTGCCTGCGAGAAGGAAACAGAGGGGACAAATGAGACACGAGGAGTGAGGACAGGGATGAAGGACAGAGAGGTGAGACTTGCTGTGTTATGGAGGAATGCAGAAATGGGAAAAAAAAAATCCAAGCCAGGCACGGTGGTACACACTTGTAATCCCAGTGGCTGGGGAGGTGGAATCGGAGGATCCCAAGTTCTAGACCAGAGGCAATCTGTGTAACTTAGCGAGACCCTGTCTCAAAAAAAGTAAAAAAGTGGGCTGGGGTTGCAGCTCAGTGGTCCAGCACTTGCGGAGCATGCAAGCATGAGGCCCTGGGTTCAATCCCCGGTACCACCAAAAATAAAGAAATAAAGAAATAAAGAAATAAAGAAATAAAAATCCAAGGATTATCTGTAATTCACATAAAAAGTGCTTTCTTGATCCTAGAAGAATTATAGAGAAAGCTTTGAATGAAGAGAACTACGGGAGAGCTTGGGACTGAAGATGGTGCCACAAACGGAAAGGGATCCAAGAGAGAAAATGGAACTTCTCTTTCGAGACAAACTTCATGAGATACTAGATTCCATTAGAAAATTTTGATGTTAATAACGCTAGTATTTTCCTCTTAATATAACATTATTCTTTCTGAAGTACTAGAGGGTGAACGCAGGGCTTCCTGCAAGCTAGGCAAGTGCCCTACTGCTGAGCTGCACTCCCAGCCCTCATTCATTCATTCATTCAAAAAAATGTTGAGACATGGTCTCCCTAAGTCATATATGCTGCCTCTGGCCTTGAATGCATGATCCTCTCACCTCCAGTCGTTGGGGTGACAAGTGTGCGCTGTGGCGCCTGGCTAACATTAAATATTTTCTAAATGCTTTCATCTATGTTCCCATACATTTCAAGAAAGAAAACCAGGTCAAGATTTACAAATGATTCTCCAGAGTCATCAAAATAAATAAATAAATAAATAAATAAATAAAGGGCAGAGTCAGGACACAAATTTAGGCCATTGACATCCCATTCACTGATCCTCGCAGTCACCCCTAAAAGACACAACAGGAAAGGAGGCTGCGAACCTGGAGATGCACAAAAACTCAGTAGAAATCACCTAGGTGGAAGCCTGTTAATTTTCTTCTGAGAAAAACATTACTCAACCTGCGCTCTCAGCCATAATGGAGCATTTGCGCTTAATTTTTTGTGAAAACAACCAGAAAACTCCTTCTATCTTTAAAGAAAAGAATTACTGCTTGTTTTAAAAAAAAAAAAAAAACTCCTGAATCTTTCATGCATTTCTAGAATAGAGGCAAAGAAAGGAGAGATTTTTCTATCCTGAGATAGGCATGGGGCTGGGGTCTAGCTCAGTTGGTAAAGTGTCGTGCGGTGCTCTCTGAGGACCCGGGTTCCATCCCCAGCAGCACAAAAATGGGAGAAGGACATGGCAGCCCACTCGTGAAACAATCCAAAACGATCAGCCACTGAAAACCCTATAAGCATTGCTATGAGTCAGACCTGACTTGACGGCAATTAACAATTTAATGAGATAGACACATCATCTAATGATGTCAAGGTTTTACCATAGACTTCCTGTTTTCCCACACACAGCAACACTTTCCAGTGTTCTTGTTCTCTAGCAACATCACTGATGAAGGAAGCAATGGACTGCTCTTCTCCATAAATGTCTCCATTTAACTGCTTTTGTATCCTGGGGTTTAAAAGAGAATTTCTACCTGTCCACTTTAGGCTGACCAAAAACGTCATGATAAAAACAGTAGAGTGAAAGGAAAGAGAAGTCATTACAAAGAAAATGAAATGATGGATTAGAATTGGACTCTCTCATCCTTAATTGGTTGAGGGTTCCCAGTGGTCTGTATTTTGAGAGAAATACATACTGGCAGTGATTTAACCTATTAATCTATGCTTCAGGACAAGTTTCCAATTAAATAACTGAACTTGAGAAAATTTAGATACCAGGAAAGTAAACATGGGAATATTGTCAGGACCCTTAATACAATATAACCTGCAGAAACAGCATGCTAGATAGTAGTAAAAAAAAAAAAAAAAAACAGGATCCAAAACTGTGTTGTATATTCCTTAGTTAAATATGCAGTAAGTTTACATTTTTGGGGAGGAGAATATTTGAGAAATGTACCTACCCAGGAAGTGATTTGGATTGAATCTGCCAATCTCCCTTCCATAAGATTAATTCATAATTGACCATGATAAATGTGACCAAAACTCTTAATCCAATAGAAATGTTTATTACACAACACAATTTTGCAAAGTAGTCTCTTTAAACTGGAGAGACCGGTCTCATTTAGAGAAGCATAACTTTTGTTTGTTATGTTATAGGATGTTGATTATGGGAACTTTCTTAAAAATAAAAGTATTTTAAACTCCTCTGTTTAATGTATATTGGCAGAAAGGCACTGTGATGTGTGACTGTAATTTCAATGCCCAGGCTGAGGCAGCTGTTTCTTCTTTCTTAGCTCTGTGACCTGGTGGAAGTTATTTCAACTCTCTAAAACTCCATTTCCTTATGTGTAAATGGAAGAACAATCATGCTCATCTCCTAGATTTGAAGAAAAGATTAAATGAGGTAACGTACCCAAAATTCCTAGCAAAATTCCCTGCACACAAACCCAGCAAAGTCCTCTAGACTCTGCCTGCTGCTTCCCCCTCTGCCTACTCATCCTCTTCCACCCTCAGTCACTAAGCTCTGGCCACAGCCACCTTCCTCTGTCTTCCACACTCCAAGGCTTTTGGATCCTGCTGTCTGTCCTCCATGTGGAAAACTTTTCCTCAGGGTCTCTGTGTGGCTGACCTTCCCCTTTATGCAGGACTCAGACGAATTTCATCTCAACAGAAATCCTTTCTCTTCATGCTCCTTTTCTGCTGTCCACCCCTAGTCCCATGACTTTTTGGTCCTTATTTTCCATACTCAATCCAACATGCAAAACTCACTTACACACTCATTTACACTTTCACTGCTCATCTCATTGCAGAGAGAAATTGCTCCGTGCACACAGTTAGGAACCTCAGCTGTCTCGTTCAAGGCTGGAGCACAATTCCGAGACTGGCTTCATGGTAACCACATTTGTGTAGTGTCTTCCAAGAAACATGGCTGTGCCATGTGGCAGCTGCCAAAAGTCAGCATGACCACAGGGCTGAATCCTGACAAGTGGAACGTGCTGGCACTTTTGTGCCACATCAAGGCCAGATCCAAAAAGATCTCGTCACAGCTGTCTTCTGTTCTCCCCTTTCCCTTCTGCAAGCTGGAAATGTCCTGGAGATGACTCCAAGCCCCAAGGAGATTATGAAGCTGGGTAGCATGACGACACTAATACCCTCTTTGCTGAGTGGCAAAACGTCCAACTTCCACGTGGACTTCAGACAAATAAGCAGTAAGTTTCTACTTTTTGTTAGCTCCTGAGGTTTTGGAGTGTTTTTTACAGTGATGCCACAGGAACACCTGAACAAATGCACTACAAGAATTTGAAAACTGCCTGCCACATAGTTGGTTATCAACTAACACATAACTAATACTGGTTCCAGTCTACAGTTGTACCACCCTGGCATCTGATCCTGTCAGATCTCAGAAGCTAAGCAGGGTCAGGCCTGGTTAGTACTTGGATGGGAGACTTCCTGGGAATACCAGGTGCTATAGACTTGGGAGAAGGACCTGGCAACCCATTCCCATAAAACAGTCAGCCATTGAAAACCCTATGAATAGCAGAGAAGCACTGACATAGTGCACAGTAGTATTTTGTTCTGTTGTACTTTGGGTTGCTATGAGCCAGACCCGATTTGACAGCACCTAATAAGAACAGTGGGCTGGGATTTAGCTCAGTTGGTAGAGCGCTGCGCTGCAGTCTCTGAGGTCCTGAGTTTGATTCCCGGCACCGCAAAAATGGGAGAAGGACCTGGCAATCCACTCCCAAGGCAATCCTGAAACAGTCAGCCATTGAAAACCCTATGAGGGTCGCTATGAGTTGGATACCGACTCCACAGCAAACAACAACAACAACAACAACAACAAGAAGTACTGGTTCAGTAGGCAAAATAATAAAATTGATGGTATCATATGCCATTACACACTCATTTACACTTTCACTGCTCATCTCATTGCAGAGAGAAATCTGTATCAACACTGTATCAACTCTCTACCTCAGCTGTGTCCTCTCAAAGTGGGTCAAAGAGGACAATGTCACTCTGCCGTGAGAAATCCCACTCAGATGATGCTCAGAGACCTCTGAGGTATACACAGTCCTTGAAGTTCAGAAAACCACACTTCCTGGGATGAAAAGTTTAGTGCACATTAATATGAAAAAGAAAATCAAGAGATTTTTGTGTACAGCGCTGCCCGTTCACCACACTGACATTTCCTGCTTGGGATCATAAAGGGAATATGGAGGGCTCATAAAAACTTAAATGAATTGTGCCATAAATGTTAACTGCCACTGATAGTGGTGTTGCTACAGGGTAAATCTCTGCTGTGCTCCCTTAGAGCAAAAACAAGGCCAATAGTAGGGCCTAATGTGTCTCCCTTAAATGGGCACTGCCCCTCCCCCTCAAACCGAGGCTGCATTCCTGTCAGTTGGTAAAGTCATTGACACCAAAAGTCCTGTTTCTTTAAATGAGACAGGTCTCCCCACCTTAAAGAGACTGCTTCACAAAATCATGCAGTGTGTCTTGATGATTAAATCCCAAAGTCACCGTAATTAGCCTTCAAACTGAGCTAGAGGACCACATGAATCCCATCGCACCTACCCTAGGGATCCAAGAACACAACCTGCAGGAGTTTCAGAAACTCATCATCTCTATTTAGGAAGTGGAAAGTCACATCCCCACGTGTCTGTCAGTTTGTTGTGCCAATTGCTATGATGCTGAAAGCCATGCCATCAATATCTCTGATACCAGCAGGGTCACCCATGGTGGGCAAGTTTCAGTTGAGCTTCCAGACTAAGACAGACTAGGGAGAAGGACTTGGCAACCCACTCCTGAAACAATTACCCATTAAAAACCCTATGAATAGCAGAAAAGCACTATCAAATACAGTGCTGTGAAATGAGCCCCACCTCAGGCTGGAAGGCATTCAAGAAATGATGGAGAAAGAGTTGCCTCCTCAAAGTTGTTGTCAGATGCTGTCAAGTTGGGCCCAAGTCATAGCAATCCTATGTACAACAGAACAAAACACTTCCTGAAACCGCCATGCCTAGCACTGTCAGTGCTTCTCTGATATTCATAGGGTTTTTTCAATGGCTGATTGCTTCAGAAGATTTTGTGCATGGCACAATGTTGGTCGTGTTTCATCCTGCTGTGCTTATGGTCACTATGAGTCAGATCCAACTCAATGGCACCTAACAACAACAACAAGATTATGAGTATCAGGTCTATGTTATAATATATGCTAACTATCAATGGAGGCAACAGCTGGCTACATTTTAAAAATGGTTATAAAAGGGGTTTTGTTGAAGTTTGCACCATCCCTATGCTTCACATTCTTCAACAGACACCTCTAAGACCTTCTATTACTTGTGGGTCATATGTACCCAAGAACCTGAGTAATGCCTTTCATCAGTGTCCCCTCTTCAAGATAAGGCACAAGAAGCCAGCCAATCAGAACTGGTGAACTGGCTCTGCAAACTCTGCACTGAATAGTTGCCAAATGCACTGGCCTCTGACCCTCTTAGATGTGATCATTAAGCCTGAGAGCATTACTCCATTTTTATGTGCCACCGTTGAAATGGAAAAAGGCAATTGCTGAGGTTTTAATTTTTAAGAAACATTTTTAAAATATGAGGAATTATAAAGCATATATGCAAATCCCTGGGTATATTTTACATAGCATCAGAAAAAGAACATTATCAGGAAAGCTGAGATGTCAAAGTGCTTTCCTCTTTTCTGAATTTTGCAATTTTCCTGGGTTTTATTTATGCTTTTTTTACATTCGGCCGTTAACTTTTTTTCAGTAGTGTGGGGTTGAACCTGGGGCCTCACCCATGCTAGGGCAGTGCTCTACCACTGAGCTGCACCCTCCACCACTTTTTTTATTTTGAGACAAGGTCTTACTAAGTTGTGTAGGCTGCATCTGGCCTCTAACTCACAATCCTCCTGTCTTAGCCTTCTGAGTCACTGGGATTATAGGCTTGTGTCACAGAGCCCTGGCTTAACAATAAAAATATATTCACTAAAATTTGATTGTATTGAATAGAGATTAGAATCAACATAAGACATGCATTTAAGGATATTTACAGTAACAAATAGGATTTTGTAGTGTTTGTTTAATTTGGCATCTGTTTACTCACAATTTTCTTAAAACATTTAATGGATCAGAGAAGAAAATGTTGGTTAAAGTGGGCCTGTTTTGTTTTGTTTTGGATTTTTTTCCCCCTCCTGTTTTAAACACCCAATCTAAAAGATCTCTGGGAGAAGGACCCAGCAACCCACTCCCAATCAATCTGCCATTGAAAACCCTATGAACAGTAGAGAATCATTGACAATAGTGTTTCGTCTATTGTACACAGGGTCGCTATGAGTCAGAAACTGACTCGATGGCACCTGACAGCAAAAGATCACAGAAAGCAAACCCAGACAAATCCATTTGTTCTTAGTATGATCAGGTTGGTGATTTTTTAAGTGAAGTACAAATAGCTACAAAAATACCAATTTTCAGGTAACATGAATTTAATTCTATTGCTTTTATGATGAAAATACAGTTACAACAAAATACCAAATATTTCTTCAGTTACAACACTTTATAGTATTATTCTACCTTCACCCACCAAAGGAGATAAAGGCTGAAAAATTTACAAATGGCAGATAAACATCTGATAAGAAGGTTGGACTATGCATTGATGAAAGAAATGTGAATTAAAACAATAGAATAACACTGTCATGCAAATCCACAAGCCTCATTAGCTTACTGCACCTAAGATAGGCTATAGTGTGGTGACACATTCTTGTCAACATCACAAAAATCAACTCAGCAGGCACAGTAGAAAATTTAAATGAAAATATCAGTCATAGCAATTCTACTTTGCTACCACAATTCTAATTTTATAGGTACACACACACACACACACATGCACAATGTACACACAAAGAGACTATCATAAAATAAAGAGCACTTGGAGATCACCTAAATTTTACCTAATAAGGGAAGGTTTAAATATCTCTTCATAAATCTGTATCATTTTGCCTTAGGCCAAAATTCAAAAGAGGACCTCTCTTTCTAGCAGGGAAGAGAATATGGATGTCTTTGAGCAAAAGAAAGTTCTGGAATAGTATATGTAATGAATGGGCTTCCATCTCTGTTAAGTCCTATATCTGTCTCACCAGAACTCTTTCAAGGATAACATTGTGTTTGTTCCAAAGAAAGTTCTTGATAAGACCATCTGAGGTAGAATCTTAGGTCCCAAAGGACCTGAGCAAATGTGCATTGCTGTTCCCAAGACACCTTTCCAGTGATTCCACAGACCATGCAAAGAAAGGTTAGAGAGGAGGAGACAGAAAGAGAAACAGAACAATATGCCACCCCTGAAGGCTGACCCCACTTGGGGGGTCCCTCACATTTTCAACACAAAAACCGCAGAAGAATTACTGAAGATGGCTTTATTGTGGAAAAGAAGGGATAACTTGCATTCTTTGCTCTGATGGTCCTAGAAGGGGAAAAATATTCTGGCATTGCCTCTCAAGGAAGAGAAAAACATCAGTTGTCTTATCATAGAGAAGAATTTCTGAACACACTAAAAGAGTTATATATTACAAACAAAAATATAGATCAATTTCACTACCTTCCTATTAAGCACATTTTTCATGAAAAGATACCAGGAAGCCAAGAGTGGTGGGGTATGCCTGTGATGCCTATACATGGGAGGCTGAGGCAGGAGGATCATTAGTTTGAGGGCAGCCTGGGCTATATAGCTACTTTGAGTGTTATTGTTGTTGTTGTTAGGTGCCATTGAGTCAGGTCCAACTCATAGCGATCCTACACACAACAGAAAGAAACACTACCTGACACTGTGCCATGTCTAGCACTATGTCAGTGCTTCTCTGCTATTCATAAAGTTTTCCATGGCTGATTGTTTGGGGAGTGGACTGGTACATCTTTCTCCCAAGCCTAGAACACCCAGTATTCCTAGGTAGTCCTCCATCCAAGTACTAACCAGGCCCAAACCTGCTTAGCTTCCAACGTCTAGTAAGATCTAACACCAGGGTAGTATGGCTGTAGGCATTTTGAGTGCAGACTAGGCTAAATAGTGAGACCCTGTCTTACAAAACATGAAGAATGAAATATAATCAACAAACTGTGAAAAAGTATTTCCTATATACAGATCTGTCAAAAGATTATTATCCAGTTATATAGAAAAACCCTATAAATCATAAAGAAAAAAGACAAATACCCTAATAGAAAAATGAAGACAATATAATATAGTATGACATTCCACACATGAAGAAATAGAAGAGGATCATGCTCAACCATAAATCATAGCACAGCTGTAATCTGATAAGGCCTAAACAACCTCAATACACCAGGCCCTACAATCCAGCTTTTTCAACCCAAGCTATTGCCTTGCTGTAGACAATATGCATACCAGGAAACAGGAACTCCATAGTACTGCTTATTACAGTAAAATCAAGTATCATCCCACATGCCCATCAACATTAAAATGGATAAATCAATTGTGATATGTTCAGACAATGAGCTAGACACATTAATGAAAGCAAATAAACTAGGTCCCAAGTTCGATTCCCAGCACCGCAAAAATGGGAGAAGGGCCTGGCAATCCACTCCCAAGGCAATCCCGAAACAGTCAGCCATTGAAAACCCTATGAGGGTCGCTATGAGTTGGATACCAACTCAACAGCACCTAACAACAACAACAATCACATCATAAGGATGAATCTCAAAAACAATGTTGAGCAAAACAAAAAATGACACAATAATACAGTTCATTTTTCACTGATATAAAGTCAAAAACTAGGCAATAATTGTGTTCAAATGTATACATGGCAAAACTCTTTCTATGAAGAAAGGCTCCGTGATACTGTCAAGAGACCAAATATATGAATCCAGGTTGTAGAAGGAGCTGAGATAAAAACTAAAGTCATCAAAAGCTTATCCAATGAAATGATAGCAGAAAATCTCCCAAATCTGGGGAAACAAATGGACATCCAACCATAAGAGGCATTTAGAACATTTAGACATGGCCAGGAAAGAACCTCTCCATGCCATATTATAGGTAAAACGCCAAGACTACAGAACACAGAAACAATGTTAAAACCTCCAAGAGAAAAGCACCAACTCACTTAACAAAGGCAAATCTGTAAGAATAACATCAGACCTCTCAGCACACACTGTAAAGTCAGGAAAGCATGGAATGATATATTTGAAGCCATAAAGCAAATAGCTGTCAACCAAGATTATTATATCCAGTGAAATTATCATTTAGAACCAATGGAGAAATAAAGAACTTCCAGAACAAGCAAACACTAAAGGAACTCATGACCACCAAGCCAGTACTGCAGAAGATACTCAAAGGAAGCCTACACACACAGGAGGAATAAAACAGTCCCAATTATGAGTGTGCAGGAAAGAAAAAAATTTCATGTGAGGAACAGATAAACAAATGAGAACTAGGAAAGACTCAATCACATCCAACTCAGTAAACCAGCAAACCCCTAATATGAATAAAGGAGACAGAAAAGAACAATATGCAAATAAACAAGGAAAACACCCAATAAAATTACAAGAATCAGTAAACACCTCAGAATAATAACCCTAAATATAAATGGTCTTAACTCTCCAACTAAAAGACACAAATTAGTTGCTTAGATTAAAAATCACAATGAAACAATTTATTGTTTGTAAGAAACACACCTTACTGGCAATGATGCACATGTGCTTAAAGTGAAAGCAAGCAAGTTAAAGCCAAAAAACTCCAAACAAACAAAAAGAAAAGTGGGAGTAGCCATCCCTGTTTCAAAGTAGTCTTCAAGCCAAAATAAGAAATAAAGAAAGTCGCTATATATTAAAGGGAACAATCCATCAAGAAGCTATAACTATTTTAAGTATTTATACACTGAATATCAGTGCATCCTATCTCATAAAACCGACATAAAGGGATAGGTCCAGATATAAAAATAGTGGGTAAATACCCCACTCTCATCAATAGATAGAAAACCTGGACAAAAAAATTAGCCAAGAAAGTTCAGAGCTAAAGAGCAGAATAGATGAAATGGATTGAATCGACATCATCTGTTGAATACTTCACCCAAAAGCTATAGAATACACATTCTTCTCAGAAGCCCATGGAATATTCTCTAAAACAGATCACTTTTTTAGGCCATAAATTAAGTCTTAACAAATACAGGAAAAAACCTGAAATAGTTTATTGTACCTAATCAAATCATAATGAAATAAAACTAGAAATCAATAGCAAGAGAAACTACATGAACTATATAAATACATGGAGATTGGACAACACACTCTCAAATGAGTTTCCTAGAATCCAAAGAAAATGAAAATGCAACCTACCAGATATGTTAGCAAATAGCAAAGGTGGTTCTAAAAGGAAAGTTAATAGCTCTGAGGACTTACATTGAAAAATTAGACAAGTCTCAAATATGTAACTTAATGATATACCTCAAGGTGTCAGTAAAACAAGAAAAAGGAAAACCCAAAATCAGTAGACAGAAAGAAATAAAACTCAGGGCAGAAATTAATGGAGACTAAAAGGGCAATAAAAAGAATTAATGAACTAGACTTCTGGTTATGATGGTGGACTAAAGGCTGCATCTGTGTGATGTGGTAAAGCACAGGAATCAGAAGAGGAAGGAATGGACTCTTTTCCAAAGATGGAAGGTCAAGAAAAGCCCAGAAACCACAGAGCAGATTGTGAGGTGGTTCCAGGTTGCAGAGCAAAGCTGAATGAGGGGGACTGAGCAGGACCCATCTCCAGCCATGGCTCCCCATGCGGGAGAGAAACGGAGCCCTCATCCAAAGAGGTGGGCCAGATAGCCCTGGCCAGCAGACTGGCAGTCCCATGGGAAGCCCACAGTCGTCGAAGGCCTTGGACTCATCTGGGGATCTGGTGAGACAGAGGCTCTTCCAACTGAGGGATCAACATTGGAGAAGCCACTCTTTCCCATAGTCCATGCCTCAGAGGGCCAGGACCCCACACCGTCTTGAGAAGAAACCTATTGTATGAGACTCAGCTACCAGGCAGAAAGGCTGACAACAAAGAATTAGCACCTGTTGAGAGCCTGGAGGTAACCTGCCCCAACCCCAGCATGCCACACAACAGTAGGCCATTGCAGTGAAGGATGAGATGGGACATGGACACGCTGAGACATTCAGATAGGAAGAGGTTCAAGAAAGTTGCTCAGAAACAAGCCACACCCCCAGGGAGAGGGGACACTCCACCTCTTGACAGGGACTGAGGAGACTGTCAACTCTGAGCCGTGGTCAGATAAAAAGACTCCATCCTCAGCTGACCACCCCATCCACCTAACAGGCTCCAATATTGGAGGCCACAGAAGGAAGTCCCTCCAGTACTTTTTCTTCCTATTCGTTTTGTTGTTGTTGTTTTCTTGCTGTGTGGGCACAACATCAACATACAAAAATCAGTAGACTTATGTATACCAATAATGAACAGGTAGAGAAAGACATCAGGAAAATAATCCCATCCACAACAGCTCCAAAAAGAACAAAATACCTGGGAATAAACCTGACCTAGGAGGGAAAAGGGGCTGAGGGTTTCGCTCACTTGCTAGAGTGTTGTACTGCCCTCTCTGAGCCCCCAATTCTGATTCCCAGCACCATAAAAATGGGAGAAGGACATGGCAATCCACTCCCAAAACAATCCCGAAACAGTCAGTCATTGAAAATCCTAAAGAAAGTTCATTGCAGGAAAAGTTTCTATCTTAAACAGAACTGGAACCCAAGGATATATAGAAAAATATTACCGTAAAAAGACAAGTAAATTATAGAGAAGTCTTTGATGGAGGGTGGAATGGGGGGAACCATACAAGAGGGTAAGGGGGAACCTATATGAGTAATGTACAACAAAATGCATATATGGAAATGTCACAATGAAAAGCATGTCAGAATGAATCACATTAAGGTGTACATTAAAAATTTCCAATAAAATAAAGACATGAAAATAGAAGGGGGACTATTTAAAAAGAGAAAGGGGGCCAGTGGGAGGGGAGGAAGGGTTAAGAGAGCATAATGGGGGTAAATATGATCAAAATACATTATAGACATGTATGAAAATGTCATAATAAATCCCATTATTTTGTACAATAAACACTAATAAAAATAAAAGAGATAAATTCAATGTAATTGAATTATGACAATCCATGTGTAACTTTCATCTATGATGTTGAAAGTGGTATCTTTTTTTTTTGCAAATTTGTAATTAAGATTTAATTTTTATATCAATTTTACTGTGATTATGCAGTTGGACAAATATTTATTGTGGAGCTATATGCAAGAATATAGACCTTGCTGTCTAAGACAAATAAGAAAAGAAAAGAAAATCCTATGAGGGTCACTTTGAGCTGGATTGACTCGACAGCACCTAACAACAAGAAGGAGGTGAAAGACCTCTACAATGAAAACTTTAAAACACTAAAGAGAGAAAATGAAAAAAACACCTGACAATGGAGAGATCTCCCATTCTCATGCATTGGAAGAGTTAATATTGTGAAAATGGCTACATTGCCTGAAGCAATCTACAGATTCAATGTAATCCCCATCAAAATTCTAGTGATATTCTTCACAGATGTAGAGATAGCAATCCTAAAATTCACATAGAAACAGAAAACACCCCAAATTGATAAAGCAATCCTGAGCAGGAAGAACAATGCAGCGGCCATCTCAATATCCAATTTCAAATTATACTACAAAGCCGTAGTAACAAAGACTGCATGGTACTGACACAAAAACAGACAGGTAGACCAATGGAAAAGAATACAGGATCCAGAAATAAACCCATGCATCTATAGCCACCTGATGTTCAAAGATGCCAAAAATATAAGTTAGAGAAAAGATAGCCTCTTCAACAAATGGTGCTGGGAGGACTGGATATCCTCAGAGAGAAGACTGAAACTAGATCCCTCTCCCTCATCCTGTATAAAACTTCAGTTAAAAATGGATGGGGGCTGGGATTTAGCTCAGTTGGTAGAGCACTGCTCTGCAGTCTCTGAGGTCCCGAGTTCAATTCCCAGCACCACAAAAATGGGAGAAGGGCCTGGCAATCCACTCCCAAGGCAATTCCAAAACAGTCAGCCATTGAAAACCCTCTGAGGGTCTCTATGAGTCAGATACCGACTTGACGGCACCTAACAACAACAACAACAATAAAAATGGATGAGAGACCTTAGTCTAAGACCTGAAACTCTGAAATTGCTAGAGGAAAACAGAAAAACACTTCAAGGCATAGGCACAGGCAAGGAATTTCTGAAAAGGACTCCAAAAGCTCAGAAAACAATAGCAAGAACTGACAAATGGGACCACATAAAATTAAAAAGTTTCTGCACAGGGGAAAACTTTGCCAACTACCATAAAAAAGGGATTAATA
>VMDO01013401.1:38877-58544 GCA_007922755.1 Pedetes capensis
TGTGTGTGTGTGTGTGTGTGTGTGTGTGTGTGTGTGTTGTGGTTGTTAGGTGCCAGAGTCCTGTCTGACTCATAGAGACTCTCATAGGGTTTTCAATGGCAGATTGTTTTGGGATTGCCTTGGGAGTGGGTTGCCACGTCCTTCTCCCATTTTTGCGGTGCTGGGAATCGATCTTGGGACCTCAGAGACTGCAGGGTGGCACTCTACCAACTGAGCTAAATCCTAGCCATATATATATATATATATGTATATATGTATATATATATATACATATATATATATATATATATATATATATATATATATATATATATATATATATATATATATATATATATATATATATATATATATATATATATATATATATATATACATATATATACATGAAGGTAGTATCTTTTTATTTTTTTTTGCAAATTTGTAATTAAGATTTAATTTTTACATCAATTTTACTGTGATTATGCAGTTGGACAAATATTTATTGTGGAGCTATATGCAAGAATATAGACCTTGCTATCTAAGACAAAACAAAAAGAAAGAAAAGAAAATCCTATGAGGGTCACTATGAGCTGGATTGACTCGATAGCACCTAACAACAAGAAGGAGGTGAAAGACCTCTACAATGAAAACTTTAAAACACTAAAGAGAGAAAAGGAAAAGGACACCTGACAATGGAGAGATCTCCCATTCTCATGCATATAGTAGAATATATAATAGAATATATAGTAGAATATATAATAGAATATATAGTAGAATGCATATAGTAGAATATATATATATATATGTTCTACTATATGAGAGAAAACATACGATGTTTGCTTTGTGTGTGTATACATACATATATATGTGTGTGTGTATATATATATATATATATATATATATATAGACATATATATATATGTCTGGGTGTGTGTCTTTTCTCTTTATAAGTTAATTATCTCAGGTATTTTGTTATAGTAACACAAAGCTAACTAATACAAAGAAGAAAAATGAAAAAAAAATTAAAGAAAGCTTATGGGATTTATAACCTGCAGCCGTACCACTGTGGCATCTGATCCCATTAGATCTTGGAAGCTAAACAGGATCATGCCTGGTTAGTACTTGGGTGGGAGACCACCTGGAACACCAGGTGCTGTTGGCTTGGGAAAAGGACCTGGCAACCCACCTCCCCCAAAAAACAATTTGCCATTGAAAACCCTATGAATAGCAGAAAAGCACTGACAAGAGTGTTTTACCTGTTGTACGTAGGGTTACTATGAGTCAGAAACCAACTCAATAGCACCTAACAACAACTATGGGATTTATGGGACATTACCAGAAAAGCAAATGTTTGGGTCACAGGAGTTTGGGAAGAGAAAATTATAGAAAGCTTATTTAAAGAATAGCAGAAAAATTTATAAATTTTTCAGAAGATATAAATGTATAGGCACAAGAAAATCAAAAATCCCTAATCAGATTCAGTCCAAACAAGATTACACCAAGGCATGTAATCAAGCTGTCAAAAATGTAAGAAAGAGAATGTCTTGACAATAGAAAGAGAAAAGATGCAAACAATATGTAAGGGAGCTCTAATGAGTCTAGCAGCAGATTTCTCAGCAGGCCAAGAGAGAATGGGATCATACATTCAAAATAAGAATATTGTTACTGGAAACTAAGAATACTGTTACTGGAAAAGATGTTCTTCATAAATAAAGGAGAGCTAAATACTTTCTTGCCTGCAGCGGTACTACTGTGGTGTCTGATCTGGTCAGATCTCAGAAGCTAAGCAAGGTTGAGCCTGGTTAGTACTTGGATGGCAGACCGCCTGGAAACACCAGGTGCTGTAGACTTGGGAGAAGGACCTGTCAACCCACTCCCCAAAATCAATCAGCCATTGAAAACCCTATGATTAGTGGAGAGGCACTGATAATAGTTGTACATAGGGTCGCTGATTCGGACACCGACTAAGCAGTACCTAACAATGACAACAAATACTTTCTCAGGAAAAAAATAGCTAAAGAAATTTGTCAATGCCAGACTGTCTTACAAGAAACATTTGAGGGAGTTCTTTGAGCTGAAAGAACCATATGGTAATTAGTAATACAAAAATATGTCAAAGTATAAAACTCACTAGTAAAAGGTACACAATCAAATCCAGAATAATACTATAAGAGTGGTGTGTAAATCATTTTTCTTTGCCATGAAGGTTCAAACACTAAATTATGAAAATAGTAACAGCCAAAAAACATTGTTAATGGATACATAATATAAACACATGTAAATTGTGATGTCAAAAATTATAAATGGAGAAGTGCAGCAAAATGTGGAGGTTTTTGGTTTTGTTCTCAATCAAATTTAGGTTGTTATCAGTTTGCAGTAGCCTATTAGAACTAGAAGAATTTTTGTAGGCCTTTAGATTAAAAGCAGTGAAAGCATTGTTGTTGTTAGGTGCCATTGAGTAGTGTCTAATTCATAATGACCTTCATAGGGTTTTCAATGGCTGATTGTTTGGAATTGCTCGGGAGTGGATTACCACATCTTCCTCCCATTTTTGCGGTACTGGGAATTGAACCCAGTGCCTCAGAGAGGGCAGAACATCACTCTACCAACTAGCTAATTCCCAGCCCCATGAAAGCATACCACTGGAGAAAATCACTTACTCACAAAGGAAAACAGCAAAAGAAGAGGAAAAGAATAAAAGACCTTGAGAACAACCCCAAATCAACACAATGGCAGTGGTAATCCTTGCATAGCAATAATTACTTTGGGATTAAATGATCCAATAATTAACATAAAGTAGCTTAGTTGTATTTTAACAAAGGCACAGCTACATGTTTTCTGTAAGAGGGTCACCAGTAAAGATACATGTAGACTGAAACTGAAGAGATAGAAAATCAGATTCTCTGCAAATGGAAAGTGAAAGAACTGAAAGGCCTATTTTGCTATCAGATAAAATAGATGTTAAGTAAAATAAATTATAAAATGAGGCAAATGAAGTCATTGCATAATGAAAGTGGACAATTCATCAGGAGTATATAACAATTGGGTACATATACATACTCCACATTGGAACACAAATATATATATATATATATATATTAGATTTAAGAAAAGAGACTGTTCAGTATTGTTGAATTGGATCCAACCCATAGCAACCCCTTGTACAATAGGAGACAATTTCTGACACTGTGCCATGCACATAATCTTCTTTTGTTTTTATGTTTAAATCCACTGTTACAGCCACCATGTCAATCCATCTAGTTGAGGGTCTTCCTTTTTCATTGACCTGCCACTCTCCCAAATATGGTGCCCTCCTCCAGGGATTGGTCCCTCCTGACTACATGTCCAAAATACATCAGATATACTCTAGCCATCCCTGTTTCCAGGGAGCACTCTGGTTGCCCTTCTAAGATGGATCTGTTGGTTCTTTGTGCAGGCCATGGTATATTCAGTATCTGTCTCCAGCACCATAATTCAAAAGCATCAATTCTTCTGTCTCCCTTATCCCACTGGTAATCAACTTGCTGAAGAGGATGAGGTAGGAGGATTGCTAGTTCAAGGCCAGCCTTGGCTACCCTAACACTGAGTAGTAGCCTTTAAACTTGGCTCTTGTGTCGCTAGAATTCTGAAAAATTATCCACTTTCTCATACATTTTAAGGTCATCTAAAAATCTCACTTTAAATTTAAGTAATTACAAAGGATGTGAGTTCCAGGCCACGATAACACTATTTTTCTCCCTGAGCAGAGAGATATACGCATGGCTGGGACAGACAGGAAGCCCCACTGGTTTCTAGTGCCTGATTAGTCATTCCATGAGGCCATTCCTTTGTTGGTGCTTTCCTGGGGCATTTTTACACGCTGAGGCAACGGACCACATTAAGATTTATGTGCAAGGAATATCCTCATTTTTAGAGGGGAGTGGTAAAGGACTACAGTAGTGAGATCATATAATATATCTTCCAAACCTGAACATTTCAGAGAAAAAACAGAGATACTATTAATAACTATGCTAGTATAGTTATTATATTAGTTAAGTACCATAGGAATAAGCATAAACCAGGAAAACCAGAATACAGCATTGCTTGAGCACCAGCATACTGATGAGTTGTCATGCAAATCAGTTTTCAAAAGATGATTCACAGAAGTTGATGATACGGTCATCATTTCTCTGAAAACTGTCCATTTTCAGCACTCCATGAAAATTTTCCCACAGCCTCAAAAGTTTGTGCAGGTCCATTATCAAACTGATGCCTCGCCATTACTGGCAGCTGAAGTTATGAAACCCTTCCACATGTGTTAGTAAGTAGACTAAAACTGGGAGAATTAATGAAAATAATAATCTAAATTACAGCATTTGTGTTTCATCTTAGGAACTACAAAAAAGCAAATGATGAGTCTGAGATATTTTCCCAGATTGAGTATTAGAGGACAGAGTTTGAGGATCTGTTACAGAGGATTTGCTGTTTATTTTCAAAGTAGGTGAATAGCCTTGAAGCATAAATTCCATATATAAAAGAGACTCGTGACCTATTCTAAGCAGCACTATAAACTTTTAAAAGAAGTTCTTGCCCCTGCTTGTGGATAAAAGTAGGGCCTACATTTGAGAGGTAGTGGGCACCATGAACATGGACAGGTGCCGTGGACTGGGACAGAATGGCCTTTAATGACTGAAGAGAGTCTTCCAGCAAGAGAGCACCATGTCTTCACCTTCTCTCAGCAGACATCTTTACAGGGGAATGGAGCCCCACGAGGCCAGCTCTCCCTCCCCTACCTGCCTGCTCTGCTCTCAGAGAATAGATCCAGCCTCCCTAGGAGACCCTACTATCTTTTCTGCTCTTAGGGAAGAGATCCGGCCTTAGTACAAGACTCTGCTGTCTCAGTGGCACACACACCATCACTTTTTACATTTTCTTTTCCTCTTCTTTACCCCTTTCTGCTTTGTCTCTTTTATTAACTGGACTCCATTCACCTGGTCACTGCTTCATGTTGGCACAAGCTGTCTTCCAATTAGCCTCAACAAGGCACACAGTCACATCCTACATCCTCAGGGGAGAAACAACAAAACAAAAAGCAAAGCAAAACAACCCCTCAAGTTCCAGGCTGTGGTCACTAGGATCAGAGACTCCTCATCTCCTTTTCATCTTTCCCACTTTCCTTCTCCCTCTCTTCATCTCCTTAAAATCACCCAGATGACAGGCTCATTTCAGGTGTGGGAAGAGACAGCATCATGAGAGGAACCGATGCAGGGAGAGAAGAAAGCTCACAGGAGAAGCCAGTGAGCCTCTTCTTTTGTGATTAATGTGATCCCCCATCACCTCACAGCTACAGATGAATAGGAAGTCATTGGAAATTTGATGTCATTCTTTCTGTCAAGTCACAAAGCAGGCAGGGTTATCCTCTGCCTAGTGACGAAAGTATCACATGACAGATCACACCAAGATGCTAGGCAATGTGCTGTCTGGAAACAGAATGACTTTATGAATGAGATGTGCCACCAATAACAACCACATAAGAAATTTATATTCTGCACAACTAGCTTCTGTAGAAAATAAAAGAATATTTTACACTCAATATTTGACTTACCTATGAAGTTACTGCGTTAGTTGAACATTTTGAACATTACATTTTGCTATTTCATTTCGCAGGTTGAAGAAGCTGTTCTGGACTGCTGGACATAAATTTTTCATTTACATGATTTCTTCATTCACTAAGGCACTAAATTAAGCATCCACAGAGCTTTCGTGAGCTTGTCTTGCATTTTCTTTTCAGATATGTTGGAGTGGTTATCAAGCGAATAGCATCTACCTCATTTTAGCTGTGGAAAAACAGCGGGTTTCAGAAAAATCAAGCACACATTGGTGAGTTTTGGGAATTTTGAACTGCCCCAGGCTACCATTTCTGTCCTTCATCATTAAGGAATCATTTCAATATCTTCCTCAGTGAAACAAACTTTGTTAGGTTCAGGGCACATCAGGTGCCTCCCTAAAGTCTTAGAGGGTAGCCACTGAGTCACTGGATGTTGTGAATGTGGTAGGCTGAATCATGGTTCACCAGGAGGCCCATGACCTAATCCTGGGAAACTGTGGAGGTTACTTTAGATGGCAAAAGGAGTTCTGCCTGTCGGATTAATGTAGGACTCTTGGCACAGGGAGTTTATCCTGGATTATCTGGGTGAGCTCCTCAACATAATCACGAGCGTCCTTATGAGAGGAAGGTAGAGGGCGATCTGACCACACCCAGGGCATACAATGTGAAGGCAGAGAAGAGGGGGCTTTGAAGATGTCCTGCCCTGCTGCCAGCCAGAGCAATGGGAGAAGGGCCCATGTGTCAAGATATGCAAGGGATTTCCGAGCCTGGCAACCTGGAGCTGCGGTCGGATAAGGCACTCCAACTCTGACTGACCACCACCTGCATCTCACAAACTCTGATATCAGAGGACTCATAAAGAGGCTGTCCAGATACTTTGTCTTTTTTTCTTTTCTGTGCTGTGGATTGATCCCAGAGTTTGGCACCGGGCAGGTACTCAACTACTGTGCTGTATCTTCAGCAATTTCTTGAGACAGGGTCTTAATGAGTTACACCAATGGCCTCTGGCCTGGGGCTCAAGATCCACCTGCCCCAGCCTCCCGAGATGTTGGTATCATGGGCTTATACCAGGCAGTGCTCTCTCTCTTTTATCCTTTCTTCTGTTTAAATGTTATTTTCCTCATTTCTCTTTTTTCTCAAGTAGTATTGTATTGTTTTTCTTTTCTGTTTTCTTATCTTTTGCTACCTGTGTATCTCTTTTTCTATTTACTATACTTGTACTATCATTTTTATTTCTTTTCTTAAAGAAAGCTCTTAAGCTTTTTATCTTTCTAGTCCTCCTTCTATGCATATCTAATTTTCTTCACACATTCTTTTCTTTACTGTGCAATCAGGTTTTAAAGCCTTTTTTTCTTTGTTCTCTTTCTTGCTAACATTCTTTTCGTATCTTTTCTTTCTGTCTTTTGTTTAACTTTTGCTGCTTTTTTCATTCTACACTTTTTCTGCACCTCCCTTTATTTCAGATAATTTCTATTTCTATTTTCACTCTAAATAATTTTAAACTTCATATCTTATTCTGTACTATGGTTGCCATTTTCTGTTCTATGGACATTTGTGGTATAGTAGTTTAATCACCAGCACCAGATAAAATGGGAGAAGGACTTGGAAGCCCACTCCCAAAACAATCATCTATTGAAAAGCCTATGAATAGCACAGAAGCACTGACATAGTGCCCGGGATGGCACAGTGGTGAACAGTGTTTCATTCTGTTGTATACAGGATCACTATGAGTACAACTTGACTCAACCACACTCAACAACAACAAAATTGGATTTTCCCCATGTGTCTGTCAGTTTGTCATTCTATAGGGGCTTATGTGCTGCTGTGATGGTGAAAGCTATATCACTGGTATTTTTGATTCCAACAGGTAGACAGGTTTCAGCTGAGCTTCCAGACTAAGACTAAGGAAAAGGATCCAGCAGCCCACTCCCAAAACAACTAGCCATTAAAAACTCTATGAATAGCAGAGAAGCCCTGTCAAATATAGTGCCAGAGTATGAGACACCCCCCCGCCCCAGGTTGGAAAGCATTCAAGAGATGACTCCTTAAAGTCAAGTCAAGTTTAATGATGGGAATGGAGTAAAGCCCCTGGGACCTCCATTTGCTGATGTGGCATCATGCAAATTGAGAAGAAACATGGTGGCTGCAACAATGGGCTCAAACATAAAAGACTGCATATATGGCACAGTGTCAGGTTGTTGTCGTTGTTAGGTGCCGTCGAGTCGTGTCCGACTCATAGTGACCCTCATAGGGTTTTCAATGGCTGACTGTTTCAGGATTGCCTTGGGAGTGGGTTGTCACATCCTTCTCCCATTTTTGCAGTGCTGGGAATCAAACTTGGGACCTCAGAGACTGCAGAGCAGTGCTCTACCAACTGAGCTAAATCCCAGCCCTACAGTGTCAGGTAGGGTTTCATTATGTTACACATAAGGTTGCTATGAGTCAGACCTGACTTGACAGACCCTAACAATAACAAAATTGATTCTAAGTGTATTTCTATATCTGTTTTGGTCAGGTATTTTGCCTGTTATAGTGATGCATCTTTTCCTCTCAGTGGGGATTAGGGATTGAGCTCTCAAGATACAGCTTCTCACTAGGAAGATTCCCCAAATAAAACTGGAAGAGATATCCATACCAATAGATGTACAAGTTAGAAAACAGAAATGTAAGAAACATGAAAGGGAGCATGCCTTCTCCAAAGGACCACAATTCTATAAGTACTGAATACAAATATATTGAATAGTTGAAATATCAGACAAAGAATTCAAAAGTCCACTTGTAAAAATGGACAATGAATTCAAATAGGATATAAACAAGCAGGATGAATGAAAAACACTACATTACTAAAAGCAATCTACAGATCCAAAGCAATTCCCATCAAAATTCCAATGACATTCTTCACAGAAATATAAAAAAAAATACTAAAATTCACATGGAAGCACAAATAACCCTCAGTCAGTAAAGGAAACCTGAGCAGTAGAGCACTGGAGGGGGTATCACAATACTTGATTTCAAATTATGCTACAGAACCATGGTAACAAAAACTGCATGGCATTAGTAGGAAATCAGACCTATAGACCAGTGGAATAAAATAGAGGATGCAGAAATACACCCATGCAGTTTGAACCACCTGATGTTCACCAAAGGTGCCAAAAATATAAGTTGGAGAAAAGACACCCTCTTCAACAAATGGTGGTGGGAGAATTGGGTATCCTCATGTAGAAGACTAAAACTAGATCCCTCTCTCTCACCCTGCAGAAAAACATCAGTTCAAAATGGATCAAAGACTTTAAGACATAAAACTTTGCTAGAGGACATTGCTAGAGGAAAATATAGGGAAAACACTTCAAGACATAGGCTAAGCAAGGACTTTCTGAAAAGGACCCCAACAGCACAAGACACAATGGCAAGAATTGAAAAGTGGGACTGTATAAAATTGAAAGCTTCTTAATAGTAAAGGGGACAATTAACAGAGTGAAGAAACAGCCTAAAGAATGGGGAAATCTTTGCCAGTGATTCATTAGCAAGGGGATTAATAACTAGAATATATAAAGAACTCAAAAAACTATAGTACAAAAAAACCCAAATTATATAATTAAAAAATGGGCAAATGAATTGAACAGAGAGTTCTGAAAAGAAGAAAAACAAATGGCCAATAGTCATATGAAAAAATGTTCAACATCTTTAGCCATCAGGAAAATGCAAATCTAAACTACACTGAGATGCCATCTCACCCCAGTCAAAATGGCTAGTATCAACAAAACAAACAAAGACAAATGCTGGTGAGGATATGGGGAGCAAGGAACCCTATTACACTGCTGGTGAAAATGTGGATTGGTGCAGCCACAATCAGTATGGAGGTTCCTCAAAATACTAAAAACCAGCACCAGGCACAGTGGCACACACCTGCAATCCCAGTAGCTTGGGAGGCGGAGGCAGGAGGATCGCAAGTTTGAGACCACTCGAGGCAGTCTGCGAAACTTAGCGAGACCCTGTCTCAAAAAAGTCAAAAAATGGGCTGGGGGTGCAGCTCAGTGGTCCAGCACTTGCAGAGCATGCAAGCGTAAGGCCCTGGATTCAACCCCCAGTACCGTGAAAAACAAACAAACAAACAAACAAAACAGAACTATCATATGACTCAGCAATACCATTCCTGAGTATGTACCCAAAGGAATATAAGCCCACATATCATAGATGTCTGCTCATCCATGTTTATTGTGTGGCTAACTATTCATAATAGCCAAGATGTGGAAATCAACCTAGGGGTCCATCAACACATGGATACATAAGGAAAATGCTGTGTACCTACACCACTGAGTTTTATTCAGCTGTAAAAGGAGGACAAACTTGTGGCATTCACTGAGAAATAGATGGAACCAGAGATCATAATTTTAAGTGAAATCAGCTGGACCCAGAAAGATAATCACATGTTTTCTGTCATATGTGAATGCTAGATTTCAGTGCATATTCAATATCCTAATACATAGGTCATGAAACAGAAAAGGGACTGTCTTGGGGGGAAGGGGACTAGAGAGAGGGGGTAGAGGTCAATAAAGGGTAATGATGGATAGGAAGAGAAATTTCTCCTGCTTTTCTCTCAAAGGCAAAAATCTGGATTTATACAGACATGCCAGGAGAAGTGGTACCATTGGTGGGGAGGAAGGAGACCAGAGGAGGGGAGGGAGGTCTTGAGAGGGTAATGGGGGAGGTGAGCATGCGCTATGGACCATGATATGTATATATGGAAATGCCATAATGAAACCCATGAAGTTGAACACTAAACCTAAAAATTACTATAAAATCATTTAAAAATAAAAATGACCTACCAGACCAAAGAAACTTAATCAAATATTAGTAATAGTTTTCCATATAAAGATTAATTTATAGATATTGTAAATTTTTTTAGTACAGACCCAAGTTTAGAGGAAAGAAGTCTTTAAAATTCTGAATGTCATCAGTAGAGGATGAGCAAGAATTAATGATTAAGTTGTTAAGCAAAACCCTTTTCTATTAAGCCTAGAAGATGTATTGTTAGAATAAAAGAATGTAAATGATAACTTAGTATCATTGTTATGGTTTAATCTTAATTTTCCCCAAAGATCATATGTTTAAATATTTGGTCCCCAGCTGGTGGCACTATTCACGGAGGATATGGAAACTAAGGGAGGCAGGTTCTAAGTTTGCGGAAGTGAGACATTGGGGGTGAGACTTTTGAGGTTTTTACCTAGACCTGTGGCCCAGGCCTTTCTCTGCCCTCTGCCATGCTGTAAGGTCACCTGCCACAGGCCAGGTAGCCTGGCAGATGCTTGCCCCATGACCATGTCTTTCCGCCTTTATGAACTCAACCCTCTAACTGTGCGTCCCAAAGAAATATTTCCCTCCGATAAGATTGCTCCAGTCAGTTTTTCTGCTACAGCAGTGACAGCTGACTAATACCATCATGGACTGAATGACCTAAAACTCAATATTACATTACTGTTGTCATAAGTGATGTCTTATACTGAGCAAAATTGTAGTGGAGATTTCATAAGGAAATACTTATGTTAAATGTTAAAATTAAGCTGAGTATGGTAGCGCTCAGCTTTAATCCCAGCCATTCAGGAGGCAGAGGCAAGAAGATTGCAAATTTGAGGCCAGAGGGAGCCTGCATTACTTGGCAAGACGTCTCAAAACATAAATTAAAAAATGGGCTGGGGGTGTGGATCAGTAGTAGAGTGCTTGCAGAAAGCATGTGTGAAGCCCTGGGTTCAGCTTCCTAGTACTGGAAAACAACAACAACAACAAAAATCCCCTAAAACTAATGTTTCAAAATGCATAGCTGATGTACATTTAAAGAGGGTACAAGTTTTATTTAAATTACTAATGCTACATTTTATACAGAGCCTTGTTTGGTATATTTATTTTCCTGCTCTAAAACTATCTCCAAAAATAATACCTAAAATTTCATTTCCAGAGTTTCATTCTTTTAGTTCATCTTTGTTTAAGCCACTAAAATGCATCCTCCATAAAGTAAGATAATCTTTTACATTGGTAGTCATTTGTATTTACGGAAGCTACATTCATTTTTATTTTGATAAATTGCAGAGTAGTCATACAGTAGGTTTTGCTTGAGGGAGCAGGGATAAAGACACACAAACATGGCTCTGCCTGAGTAGTAAGAGGACAGAGCCCCTGAAGAAAGTTTTACTATTTTATATTCCTACCTTGGATTGATACATCCATACTACCCTGGTGTCCTATCCCATCTGATCTCAGGGTCGGGCTTGGTTAGTCCTTGGATGGGAGACTGCATGGGAATACTGAGTGCTGTAGGCTTGGGAGAAGGACCCAGCAACCCACTCTCAAAAAACAATCAGCCATCAAAAACCCTATGAATAGCAGAGGAGTACTGACATAGTGCTGGGTATGGCATAGTGTTGGATGGGGTTTCATTGGTTGTGCAGAGGGTCACTATAAGCCAGACCCAACTCAATGGCACCTAACAACAACAACAACAAAAATAGAACTTTGGTTTCTTCAAACTAAAATTTCTGAAATAGTTCCTTTGTATACATGCTACATAAATAAGAAATTGATACCTTTATTTCTTATAGCTGGTTGACCTAAATGTAAAATTTTTTTCACCACCTATTTGGATGTTATTGTCCTCTAGGGAGCAGTCCTATGCTCATCTCCACATTAGCATATGCTCCCAGTGCACCTCTATATCTTCAGTTTCAGGCATCATCTATGTTAGTGGTACTCAGCTTTTTCTCTAGTCCAGATTCCTCTGGGCTTCCAGGTGTATATTTCTGCCTGTTTCTTGCGTTTCTTTCTATGTATGTGTTAGAGACTTCTCTAACACAGTATTTCTAAACTCTAACTCATCATCTTAATTCACAGACTTGCTTTTCTTTCCCTTATCTTGATTAATAGTGCATACTCCTTCTACCTGGAGCTGTACCACTGTGGCATCTGATCCCACCAGATCTTGGAAGCTAAGCAGGGTTGGGCCTGGTTAGTACTTGGATGGGAGACTGCCTGGGAACACTAGGTGCTGTAGGCTTGGGAGAAGGACCTGGCAACCCACTCCCAAAAAGCAATCCACCACTGAAAACCCTATGAATAGCAGAGAAGCACTAAAAATAGTGTTTCATCTATTGTACTTAGGGTTGCTATGAGTTGGATACCAACTTGATGGCACCTAACAACAACAACCCCTTCTACCCAGTCACTCAACATTAGAAACCTGGGAGTCTTCCTTGCTTTCCTCCTACCTCATTTCACAGAGCAGGTAGATCAACAACTCTTGTAAATTCTGCCTCATGAATATTTCTTCTGACTTTTCCTTGCCATTTTGATGCCATTGCCTAAATTCAGAACTCTTCACTGTGCCCACAAAGTATTTTAATAGCTTCAATAAAGATAAAGGCTAAGTCACTAAAACAGAGACTTGGAAGTATAAGATAGGTGTTTTTCTTATCTAATAGTTGGGAGATGAGCAACCCAAGCTACCTCAGTACCTACTCCATGAACTCCTTCAGACTCCCCACATGCCCTTAGTGTTTTTGCTCTGATCCCACAAAGCAGAGATTTGCAAATGTCTTGTGCCATGGACACCTTTGTCAACCTGGTAAAGTTAGGAACTCCTTCTTGTAACTTTCTAAGTACATCAAATAAAAGGTATAGGTTAACAAAGAAAATAATATTTGAAATATGGTTATTAAAAATACAAATTAGTAACAGTAAATTGTGCTTTCTAACACATTTACAATAAGAACCAACAGCCTAATTATTATAATTTCAAAGTTAATGTGACTATTAATGTTGTTTGAGGGTATCTCCAACAGGTGGTATGAAAATACTTGATTTCTATTGAGGGGGAAAATAAGATACTATTATTACTCCTATGATTTATGCCAGTATTCATAATTGAAGGAAATGTTACATTTCAGTTAAAAGTTTCGCATTATGATGTACATTAAAAATTTCTAATAAAAAAAAAAGAATAGGAAAAGAAAAAAAAAAAAGTTTAGTTCAAGACTCCATTCCCTTAATTCTATTCATGAATCCCTTGGTGATCTGGGAGCCTCAAGGAAACCACCTCTGTTGCTGGACATTGTATGCATTTCCCTGCTCAAAGACATATGTCCAGCTCATCTGTGTTTCCAGGCACAGGAAAGGGAAAGAAATGAGAGTGGGCAGAAGGAATTTTAACCAGGTGAGGTGGAAGTTGCACATGTCACAGACAGATGGGTGAGACTTTAATCACATGATCATATATAGCTATAAAGAAGATGGAGAATATTGTCTGTGATTGAGCAGCCTTGTGTACAAAACAAAATAATAGACTCTGGGAGACAGGAGTCTGCCAAAGCCTCCCAAGTGACTATTTTGCATCCAGTCTCATCTTGCTCTGATCTATTCTTGACACTGCTACCAAAATACTTTCAAACTCCAATCAGATCTGTCAGCTGCTACCTAAGCTATTTCCCTTTCTCTCAATGCCTTAGGAGAGGCTGGAGGGGACTTTTTCTGCATGGAATCTAGGAGCACATTGTTGTTGTTGTTGTTAGGTGCCGTCGAGTCAGTATCTGACTCATAACGAACCTCATAGGGTTTTCAATGGCTGAGTGCTTCGGGATTGCCTTGGGAGTGGATTGCCAGGCCCTTCTCCCATTTTTGCAGTGCTGGGAGTTGAACTCAGGACCTCAGAGACTGTAGCGCACTGTATCCACTGAGCTAAATTCCAGCCCAGGAGCACATATGTTCAGTGAAATTAAACAATGACTTTGAAATGTGAGACATGAGTATAATTTTTGGTCATGTATGTACAAGTCTGGGCTATTGGCAAAATGCAATTATACATTGAAGTGTTACTGAAGTTTTAATATGTGGATATTATTATTTCAATAAATTCTAAAACGATAATAATAAAGCAAAAGATCTTCAAGGATTGCAGCTTCAGAGCTGGAAAAAGCCAAGAACCAGATTTTTCCCCTCTAGAGTTTTTATCAATACCTTAATTTTGGCTCAGTGAAATTCATTTCATATTTCTAACCTCCAGAAATATCAGAGAATAAATGTGTGTTGTTTTAAGCTCCCCAGTTTGTGGTAATTTGTTACAGCAGCCATAGGAAATGAATACAGTGGCATATAAAAGGGTTTTGAAAAAATACTTCCTTGGTCAGGTAGAGGCTCACTGTATTCTGATATTTTCATAAAGCTATAGGTTCAAGTTAACTAACCAGACACTTATGGGATATCAAGATTACTTACTAGCAGGGAAAGGGAGGCAAAAGAGCGCCCCTTGAGTCATATGTACTTACTATCCAAACATCTGTCCGACACTTGAAACCCCAGGGAATTAGTCAGAGAACTGGAAATCTTTCATCAAACTTGTGCCCAGCCTCACAAGGCAAGCAGAACATCTCAAGCTCTGTTAAAAGCTACTGAATGATACAACACAAGAAAATCACTAAAGTCTGCCCAAACAAGAATTCCATTTCTGTAGTTCTAACCAAGAAACTTCTGTGGACCCTATGCTGCATGAAAGTGATGGAAGCTACTCTCATATTTTTGGAACCCCAAGTATTTCACTAGTGTTTTGGCCTGCAAAATGGATCCAGGTACAAAATGCAGGTGGAGGGCATGCTTTGGAATATTGTCATCCTGATTTGGCTCTGAAGTCTCTCCATATTGAACCACTGGCTTATTTTCAGACGATATAATTTCTTTCACAAACCAGTAGTAGAGCTAAATGAACACTGATCTTTGAGTCGAGAGCTTAATACCGTCTGGTGAAGCATGGGAAGAAAATCTGAAGGAAAGTGTAAACATCAAGTTAGTGGAAGAGTGTCAAGTAGGCTTTAAAGTTAATCCTTAGAGTATCATTGAAATCAGAAGTGGAACACCCGTGACTCTTTTTTAAGGACTTTGTAATCTTTTGCTTCTATTTTCCTTCTTGGTTCCCTTTCCACTTTTTGTCACAGGTCTGAAAATAGAAAGCATCAGTTGCTGGGTTTTAAAGCACAGAATGTAGGTGAATGATCTACAATTTTTCCAGTGGTTTCTAAGACAGGATAGCACCTATTTTTCATCCCTACACCCAGACCTAAAATCAAGTATGCTGTAAATACAAATACTTCTCTAAGGAGTAACATGCATTTCTCTAAGGTGTAAAATAGGTAATGAGAATTCTATCTGGGAGGTGATCATGTAATTGATCGCGGACGTAAATGAAGACACAGGATTCTATGACAAAGAACAGTATAAATAAATGTATAAATAAACAGTATAAATAAATAAATAAAATGTATACAAATGCTAGTGGAAGGTTAGACAGCCAATGTTTGAATATCAGGCCCACCTACTAGCTGTGCAACTTGGGACAAGAAAATTCATGTTTCTGAACTTCATTTCACTAACCATTAAAATGATGATAACAATACTTACCTCCTTGGGCTATCACTTCAATCTATTTTAAGTCTCTGCATAGAATTTAACACTAATATATATCTACATATCTATATACATACACACACATATATACATATACATACATATATATTTCCTTTTCTTCTTTTACTTATATGTTTATTTGTGTAATCAGAAGGTTCTTCTTTCCCTAGCATGGAAGCTCTGTAAGAAGAAGACTTAGCCTTATTCACTGTTTTGTCTCTTTTCCTGAGAAAAATGCGAGAATCTAATAAAAGAATAATGCTCACTAATTTTTTGATGAAGGATTAGTTGGATGAAAAGGAATGCTAGTCATTTAGGTTTTGCGAATTATTTCAAAACTGTAGCGAACAACACCCTTGTACATATATCCTTGTACAAGTCCAATTAAATGTCAAAAGTATAATTATGGCATCAAATGGTATGTGTCATTTAGATTCTGAGAGTCATTTCCAGATTGCCTTTGAACAAAGTCATAGTAATTCACATTTTGAGTGAATTCCTTCAGCCTTCTTTTAGGTGCCTGGATTCATAATTTTAGAGACCCATTTTCGAAGCCCTGGATACTTAATAATTCCAAAATCTTGTACTATTTACAGGTAGACAAGGTGCAGAAGTCTACAATGGCCCATCAAGTGGCCGCAGAATCTGTGTCTACCACAGCTGACTAGGTAGAAGAGTCGCTATGAGAATTATACATGACTCACTTTCGAAACTCATTACCCAGAAGTCCTAGGCTTGTATTTTTTCCACAGTAAACAGAGTTCTTCCTAACCAACATTCACTCCAATCTCTTTCAAGTATGCAAAATATATTTCTAATAAAATGAAGAGTCTTAGCTTACGATGACTGGATTGAAACACAGGAAAAACATCTTGGCAGAAACAGGAACCTTATTCTGAAAGGTCCTCAGATTCCACAAGCTCACTTTCCCCCTACTAAAGGTTTATTTCTCCCATCCCTTGAATCATTCATACCATCACCCCAGAGTTCTGTGTAGTAGTAAGTGGAAAATATTTCTTTATATCTGTACAACTATACTGGCAAAGCCATTGATGAAAAGTGGGGGCACCAAGTTGCCCTGAGTGCCCTGCATCATTGTGAAAGATTCCTTCTCCCAGTACAAGAACAACCAACTACATTTATAGGCAATAACCCAGAGGAAGCCAGAACAGGAAACCAGAGACCTGCATATACTCAGCCTCCACACCACACCATCCCCAAAATACTGCCAACCTACATCACCTAGAAATAACGTTAAGTGAAATCTCAATTCTCAACCAAGCTCATCCAAGCATAGACCACTTAAGACATTCCCCATCGCTCATTTCGTGTACTCAAGAGCAGCCGATTCTTTAGAAAAACAGTTCCATTCATAGACAGGTAGCAACTGTAAATTACAGCAAACTGTAAATTCAAAACCCAGAGAGGGCATCCAGTTTGTGATGGACAGAAAAGTGGGTACTTACAGCGGGGTGTGCAGTGCAGTAGGCATAGCTGGCATGGGCCTGGTAGTGCAAGCTTGCTCTTGGAAAGGAGTATGTGCTCCAGGCTGGCTGGCTGCTGTTCCACTGGGAGCTGAAGCCAGGGCTCATGGTCCCTCGTGATTTACTAGTCTGATAGGCTCTCGCCGTGGAGCTAGACTATCAAGAAGAAAAAAATGCAATGTAAAGACAGCTCTGCAAAACATCCAGCCAGCTACATACAGCATCATGCATTCTCATGGAGAAGCTTGCAGAGAACTCAGTTGCCCAGGGAAATGGCTGATGGCTTCGGAGGAAGCGCGAGATGCTCCTCAGATTAAGAAAAACTTGCTTTCCCACCATTACAATTTTGCCTGGATCACCAAGCTCAAAGCCTCACTGAAAATGATTGCATGGAAAACAGGTTGTTTTTCATTTCTAGATGCAACGTGCAACCTCCACCCTTCAGAAATGAGTTATGAGTTGTGCTGTAGTGCTGTAGTGCAGGGGTCCTTTCAATGATCTAAATGTCCTTCCATCATAGCGGTCACTTTAAAGATTCACCATTAGTCTCATCTGAGTATGGTAGATAAAAATCTGAATGTACAGGATTAGCCAGAGGCACAGACCCGTGTCCCACTGTAAACAGTCTTCACATTCCCTGAGTCAGTTGCTCTCTTGGGGAGACATGTGTTCAAATCTGGACATGCTCCAACAGGCCCCCATTCTACTGCACAAAGGTAGCAAAATGGTAGAGGGTTTGAAATTGCCATTTACCCCCAACCTGCCTATCTGTGTAATTGGAAAGACAGGAGTGGGAACCTAACCAGTTTGCCAAATGCTCAGTCTATCTGGTTGTTCACAGTGACACAGGGTTGAATTTACTGAAAACAAAACTCTCTTGTATCTCCTGTCCTTTGTCCTCAGATGGCCACGGCATAGAAGGCATATAATAGTTTCTTTTCAGAGAACACTTTCTATCATCAAATTGCAAGAGCCACTTATGCCAGTAACACAGTAACTTTCACAATAAATTCTATTTATAAATCTCTGGGTGCAGGCCAACTCAATCACTAGGAAAATGTGCTAATCGCATTGCTATTATATTCAGGAAACACAGTGGGGAAGAAACTTTTATCCAAGATTGAGTTTGCCGTGAGGCTGGGCTCTTGTATCAGGAGGCACTTAGAGGAACCACTTTTCTGAGGACACATTTGAGCATCTTGGGATAACCGGACGTCAGCAATTCCAACACTCTAGGCAGGATCATTTTTCTCACAAGAACTCAAAAGTACTTGGGAAAGGGAAAGGTGGATTAAATCAGTGACCAAGTGGTAATTAATTCAAACTATTTAAAATCTGGAAACCAGCCTCGTTGAAGGAGCCCAGTGTATCTGGCTGCCTGTCTTCTTCCACAGATACTACTCATGAATGTGCTGACCGTGTGCAATCCACATGGGTCAAAAGTCAATGAGACATGCAGATATAGCAATAAGTACACACCACTGCATACTTCTGGACCACAAAATTGGTAGAGAAGTAACAATGGGCTTTTTTTTTTTGCAGTACTTGGGGGCTGAACCCAGGGCCTCACACATACTTTGCAAGTGCTCTGCCACTGAGCTGCACTCCCAACCCATTTTTCTACTTTTTTTTTTTTTTTTTTTTGAGACAGGGTCTCACAAAAGTTATATAAGCTGCCGCTGGTCTCCATCTCTCTATCCTCCTTCCTCAGCCTCCCAAATCTCTGGGATTATAGGCATGTGCCACTGTGCCCTGTGAAAGTGGGCTTTTTTAAAAAACTGGGACATCCATGCTTGGTTCTAAGTGTGGAAACTGTATTTGTATAAATACTCCTTCTTTTTCCTGGCTACTTCAGAGAAGAAATAAGCCAAACAGACTCAGTTTCTGCTCTGCATGTATGCTCACTTTGGTAACTAGCTCTTTCAAGACTTGGCCTCAAAGTCACCTGGTTAGGTTTCTCATCTGTTTCTGCATTTACATTAGCTTGGGAGCCTTGGATGTCATGCACAGGAGGTGTGAAAACACCCTGCCAGTTGATTATGCTCCCCCATTGTCTCAGTCTGTGTTCAATGACTACGTTCATGGAGGTCTTCCTCCTGCCCATCCTTTTCCTCCCCTTTGGAAAAGCTCACGCTCAAGTTATGCCTCCTATTTTGTACCAGGCTTGATGTCAC
>VMDO01013402.1:0-58420 GCA_007922755.1 Pedetes capensis
CTAGGAAAAGCTGTGGCAAAAGATCTCTTTAGAGTATTGAAAAGCAAAGATGTCACATTGAAGACAAAGGTGCATCTGACTCATGCCATGGTATTTTCAGTCGCATCATATGGTTGTGAAAGCTGGACATTGAACAAGAGAGACAGAAAAAGAATTGATGCTTTTGAATTGTGGTGCTGGAGACATCTATTGGCTATACCATTGACTGCCCAAAGAACCAACAAATATGTTGTAGAAGAAGTGCAACCAGAGTGCTCCTTGGAAGGAAGAATGGTCAATCTGCATCTTACATATTTCGGACATGTAGTCAGGAGAGATCAATCCCTGGAGAAGGACATCACATTTGGGAGAGTGGCAGGTCAATGCAAAAGAGGAAAACCCTCCACCAGATGGATTGACACAGTGTCTGCAACAATGGGCTTAAACATAAATAAGATCATTTGCCTGGCACAGAATCGGGAAGTGTTTCAATCTGCTGTACATAGGGTCACTATGAGTCGGACTCAACTCGACGGCACCTAACAACAACAACAACAACTATAATTTCATCTATCTTTCTGCAAAAAACAAAATTTCATTCTTCTTTATGCGTGAAAAAATTCCATTGTATATATTTACTATAATTTTTATTCATTCATCTGTTGATGAACATCTGGATTGATTCCATATCTTTGCTATTGTATTGCAGTATATGTGGAAGTGCAGGTGTCTCTATGGTATGATGACTTAGATTCCTTTGGGTATATACCCATGAGTAGCATAGTTGCATCATAAGATAGTTCTTATTTTAGTATTGTAAGGAAACTTCTTATTGTTTTCCACAATGCCTATACTAGTTTATAGTCTAACCAGCAATGAATAAGTATTCCTTTTCACTTGTATCCTCATTAACATTTATTTTATTGATGCTAGTTATTTTGACTGGGCTGAGATGGAATCTCAGTGTAGTTTTGCTTTGCATCTCCCTGATGGCTAAGGATGTTGAAAATTTTCTCATGTATTTAGTGACCATTTATACTTCTTCTTTTGAGAACTCTTTGTTTAGTTCAATTGCTCACTTATTAATTGGATTACTGGTTTTGGGGTATTTAATTTTTTAATTATTTATGTATTCTAGATATTAATCCCCTATTGGATATATAGTTGGCAAAGTTCCTCTCCCATTCTGTAGGTTTTCTCTTTATTGATTGTTTCCTTTGGTGCACAGAAGCCTTTTAATTTCATGGAATCTCATTTGTCAGTTCTTGCTATTTACTACTTTATTGGCATCTTTTTAAGAAAGTTCTTGCCTTTGCCTATATCTTGAAGTGTTTTCCCTTAGTAATTTCAAAGTTTTGGGTTGTACATTAAGATCTTTGATACATTTTGAATTTATTTTTTTGTAAAAAGTAAGAGATAGGGATCTAGTTTCATTCTTCTACATGTGGATATCCAGTTTTCTCAGCACCATTTGTTGAATAGGCTATCTTTTCTCCATGTAAATGTTTGGCAACATTGTTGAAAATCAAGTGGCTGTAGATGTGTTGGTTATTTCTGGGTCCTCTGTTCTATTCTGTTGGTCTTTATGTCTGTTTTTGTGCCAATACCAAGCTATTTTTTTTCCTATGGCCCTGTCATATAATTTAATGTCAGATACTGTGATGCTTCTTACATTGCTCTTTGCATTCAGGATTGTTTTGGCTACTCAGGGCCTTTTATAATTTCATATGAATTTTTGGACTTTTTTTCTATTTCTGTGAAGTACCTACTTGGAAGTTTGATGGGGATTGCATTAAATCTGTATATCACTTTTGGTAGTACAGCCATTTTTGCAACATTAATTCTACTGATTCATAAGCAAGGGAGGTCTTTCCATTGTCTAGTGTCTTCTTCAATTTCTTCAGTGTTTTGAAGTCTCTCACTTCCTTGGTTAGATTTATTCCTAGTTATTGGCATCCATTTATTAAATCATAAGGATGTCTCCACATGAATTTCACCCAGAGGTCCTTGTTTTGTCTCAGGACTTGTACTTAATAAGCCTACAACCCTTCACATATGGCAGATCTTCAGGGATTTTGCTACAAAATACTCTTATACTGCCAGGAAAATGTTCTCCATATTCTGGCCGTCCTGGCCATCTTGGACACCATCAAGTCTTTCCCTGTCTCCTAGAATACTATTCAACACTGACCAACACTTCAGTGGAGGTGGTGCCTCTTCTTGTTGTAGCATATTTATGTTCTAGCAGTTTAAATGGAGTAAAGTCATATATTTTCCATCTTATATTTGTATAGAACAATTTTTCTATTAGAGCTTATTTTTTCTTATTGTTCAAATATCAAGAACTTCCTCTAGAATAATGTAACATCATTAACTCATTCATTTAACCTCACATTTGAGCAACATCTAAGTGCCAGGCACTCTTTTAAGGGCTAGATATATGGCAGTAAACAAAACAAAGTGCTTTCTCTCTTGAAGTTTACATTTAAGTTAGAGAAGACAGAGATAATGGACAACTAAATAAGTAATGCATAAATAAAATACAGCAGACAGATGACAGGCAGAGCTGGGTGAGATAGCCTTTATATATAACATGTGCTGCTATGTCACATACAATGGACCTCAGCCTCCATATTTGATCCACACTTTCTCTCATCTATGACTATGGGGGAAACAATTTTGTGTGATGATGACAGCAACTATGACCAATGCTGACACTACCATTGCACCAATCAACAATATCACACCCTGATGTCATCATCTCACATGATAGAAATACTGAAAATATCAGAGGTTTTGTGCAGTCACTTTGATTGGTTCTAAAGGTGTTTCTTCATAGCTGTGCAATTTGTCCAAGATTTCTTAACTTTAAGCATTATTTATAAAATGAGGACAACAATACCTTCTTAGGTTTTAAGGGAGAATAAGATGACACACTGTGTGCAAGGCAAGTCTTAGCATATAGCAGAAAAGAGATATCAGCAACCTGATGCCAGTGTTGACAAAGACCTACTGGTGGTCTGAGTGATTTGGCCTTCTGTGGTGTCTTTATGGCCCTCCTGTCTGATTTAATATCCACAGGGTGCCCTTTGGTACATGAGTCTCTCTTTGTCCCAAATATTCAAGGAATGGGAAGGAGGGTTGTGCCTCTTTCTGCAGGGAATCTGGGCTAGGGTTTAGTTATCATTCTGTCCTAAGACTTTTAACAACACTCTGCTCCAATAGTATCACTTCCAACAGGAAAAGCTTTTGCAGCATGGATACAGGTTAAAGGAATTGGGGTGTCTGTGGGTCACTGGAGAGCAAAACTCTTGCACGTGATCTGCTGCTCTAGAAGTTGATGTATTCAGAGCTACTGTGCCAGCATCCCCCTCTGCTCCAGCAGGGGTTACATCATACCCAAGGGTCTCTTGACGTGTGAGTGTTATGTGCACCTCCAGGAGCAATTCTGGCTGATGATGATTTATCCATCTTTATTTTCCCACTCTGCCTTGTCTGAGAAGCATCTGGGATTGTGGTTAGCAGGCACTTGGGAGCTAGCATTCCTAGGGATGCATTTGCCTAGGAATCATTCTTCCTTATGGGCTCCTGAGGGGCTGATATGAGTTGACAGACTGTTCATAGAGAATGTGTTTATGTGTGCTTGAGCGACAAAGAGAGAGAGAGAGGGAGAGAGAGAGAGAGAGAGCGCACGCGAGCGCAAGCGGGAGAGGGAGAGGGAGAAGGAGAAGGAGAAGGAGAAGGAGAAGGAGAAGGAGAAGGAGAAAGACAAAGAGAGAGAAGATAAATTTGGATTTGGGAGCCAGATAGCCATGCATCCAGGGCCAGGAGTAGGCAGAAGCAAAGTGAGTTTGTTCAGGTTTGGAGTGAGCACCAGTGAGCCAGGAAGTCCTGCAACTTTGCACATTGTGTTGCTGCCTAGTTGGGTGACTATTTAACCTCATGAAGCCTCATTTTCCTTACCTATGAAATAGGTAGTTGAATACTTTCATCTCAAGTTTCAGCAAGGACATATGATGTACCACAAATAAGATGTGGAACAGAGGAGATGCTTGCAGAGAAATCTTTTGCTACAACTGGCATATATCCCTCTCTAAAACTCAAGCTTTAAAATAACAGACAATGAGATGATAACAAAGACCTTAGTGCTGTGTCTATAGGGCTACCATTGGTTTCCTCATAGAAACTGTTTGTGATCTGACTCCCAAGAGATCCTCCTACTTGAGCTTACCTGTCACACACAGCAGGAGCCAGTGAGCCACTAGGGTTAGACTGGGACATGGTATCAGTAATCCAGGGTTTCAATGCCTTGCTGTACTTCCAGAGAGAACCCTCTCCCTCTTGGCCCATAATGGGCAAACACTGATAATCCTAGGAAACAGAGTGTGTTTGTGATGATTCCTGCTTTACCTCTAAGATGTCATTTTAAAAAATCTGATTGCTAATGTCCCAACAGGTATCAGAAGCCCTCACATAAAAAAGATTATGCCTGTTAAAAACCATTCACAGTGAGGTTAATGGAAGCTTCTCATGGTTCTTACACCACCTGTCATGCTCTCCTCATCCTGCTCCTTCCTAATCCTACCTTGTCCTTAAGGCCCATGTTATACTCTTCCTTCTCTTTGAGGTTCTCCTAGCCATGCAGTTCCCCTTTGCTCTTTTGCCCACTCTGCTCTGGGAGATATGCATCTCAAATCCTTTGGACCTGGGTCAGAACAGAGTTGGGAGCCCAGACGGTGACACCAACTATGTGTCAGACACTGTGCTAGACTCTGATCTCTATTGCCTCTGGTATCATTGAGGGTGTTCTGAATGTTTCCTGCTGCTGGAGATCACCCAAGGGAGGCAGAGTGCATCAGAACCAGGCAAGAAAATGGTACCCAAAGTTTTATAGTACCTTAATGACAAAATCTAGGCTGGATCCTAGCTCTTGCTAACCAAGCCCTTTTTCCACAATTAATTTGTAATTGTCACTTAATTATGCTCTGTAAATATCCACTGCATGGGCAGGTAACTATAGACCTATTCCAACTAACCAGATAGTGATATACTAGAAGGAGGACACTGAGCTTAGGCAGTATTGTATCCTTATGATGCTCTGCACAACAGATATACAGGAGAAGCTCTTAAAATGTTCACAAACAAACCCCTAAGTCAACACATACTTATGGACTTAGTTTCATCTGTATCAGAGGCATTCACATTTAAAAGAAACAATTTCTGTATGAGCAACAATTGTTTAATCTGACTAGACTGTTTTTCAATGTTAGTCACTACAGGAGTCCAGCTACACGCAATATTTTGGGGTCAGAGAGGCTTTTCCCATGGCTTTCATAAATTCCACAGCATAGACAACTACTCGACCCCTAGTGTTGGGGTCAGATGAAATCCAGGTGATTGAAAAAATCTAATTAATATAGTCTTAATTATATCAGTAATAATACCTACCTCCCAGCATGAGAAGGTAGTATATTAAGTTAGTGATACTAAATTTCCCAAGGGTGATAAGACCCTTTAAGAGGAATTAATTTGAAATTTACTGATATGAGAGAACAGAAATAGGCATATTTGAAAGATTCCAACGGGGCAAGCAAACATCAATGGCTGTATCAGTTAATTTTCTATCATCAGTCAGCAATCTAAGAAGTAATGCTAGGGCCTGGCTATAGAAAAAGTAGAAGATGGTACCTCTATTTTTATATCATACATAAGGAAGAAGAGCAGGCAAAACTTACATGCTTTTCCTCCTAAATTACATTCAAACACACTAGTATAGTGATCTCTCCTTCTTTCCCTTTATCCTGCATTACTTACTTCAACCTTGTGTTGCTCTAACTTGAGAATGTGACTTCCTCCTTAGATTTGTATCCCTGTGAAGGCAAGAGCATATCATGTGTCTCCTTGCATCCTCAACTCCCAGCATAGTATTTGTATTGAGCTAGCATCTAGTAAGAACTTCTTACAGCTGGAGATTAGCTACCAAAATTCATCACTGTGAGTCTTGCTACTTTGGAAGTCTTTCCTAAAGGAGGTGAGACATGACAAAGGATAGCTCTTGTAGGAGAGAAATAAATGCTAAGAATAAGTAGCCTTGGATTGTGGGGAGGTATTCACCAAAAGTTTGGGGAATTCATAGATTATTGTTTGGGAAATAGGGAAGCATTGGTAATGTGAGTGTATTGATGGTGCATTTAGAATACTTCTAAGTGTTCTAAGAATATTTCAGTAAAGATATTATTAAAACACATAACAGATAATTTCCAGGAAGCCCTGTATCTGCCATTCAGTTGGGTCCACACATTTACCTTATTGCCAGCTAGGCTTTGTTTCATTTTCTGGGAAATTTCAGACTAAGGCAAGGAATATATTTACAGCCTCCCTAAGGTATCTAACCAGAGTGCTTTAGAACTAGCTCATCCATCCAAACCTGGAATTATCTAGGTCATTATCTATGCTGTTATACTATCTTTTGCTATTTGTAATATTCTGGAGCCTACATCATTGATAACCCCTTACTTTAATACTCTCCCCAAGATGCAAACTATACCTAATTTTGTCATCTTCTATTTACTTCTTCTTCTTGTCTTAGACCTGAACATTTCTTTTGCTTCCATGTTGTAATTCAAGGCCTGAAATTATCTTGCAATATTAAATGCTGCTGTCCTATCTCTGAGCCTCATAGAGTCCCAAGGGCTTAACCAAAAACTTCTCTGCTCTCACTAGATATGACCACCACTCAGTGGGAAATCCTCCCTACTCAGCTAGTTCCTTTATCAATAGGACCAGCTGTTCTCCACCAGGTTCTCATCCTGATGATCAACCCATGAAATTATTCAAGCAAGCCAATCACATACAACTATGGAAACAATGGGTTACCTCATCCTTTTGTTACTACAAAACACACCTCCTGCAGTCCCTGCTTATTCATTTTTCCTGAGTGGAACCCCTGTGTGTCCCTGCATTGCATATGGTGACATCCTCCCCAAGGCTGTGAGTGATTTGCCTAATAAATTGCTGTTAGTCTCATGTGTCCAGTGTAGGTATCATGTTTTTGGTCATCTCTGACCAACAGGATGAATAGAAGGATCAGAACCCAACACTCTTTCTTTTAGTTATTTTACATATCAAAATGCTGGGCCTCCTGATTTCCCCCAACTAATTGGCGGCAGGAAGGATGATGGATCTTTTCCCTTCATCTTGTTAGCCTTCCTCAATCAGTATGGCTCCTGTGTAGATGATTACTGATAAACATTTTTTTCTGAGAACTTACCATTGCTGAGTTTCCTACCCTGGATATGATGCCTGCAAGGAGGTAATGCACCCTACTCTGTTCATTTCTGTCATTCGATCACTGTGCTCTTATCAAGCAATTATGAAAACCACATCTTGAACATACAAAGAAGTGTAGAGCAGCTTGGCCTTAAGGCACCCACATTCTGGTGGGAAACAGACAATAACATCAGTAATTTTGACATAGATCTAAAAATGAAATGGCTGTCATATTATGGAAGTTCAGAGGGAAAGCTAAGTGAAGAAGCTCTGAATTTAGCCAAAGATAACAAGTTTGAAGAGACTTGCAAGCGGGTATTTTTGAGGGTCAGGTGAGCCTGCCACCTGGATGAATGGGAAGGAGAATATTCCAGACAAATGGGATATTATGTGCTGATATTTGGACCACTTCTTACCACCTTTGTTGCTACAACTATTTTTTTCATTTCTCCCTTAAAATTTGCATGTATTCATTCATTCATTCATTCATTTATTCATTTATTTATTCTATTCATTCATTGAGACAGGGTCCCACTATGTACCTCAGGCTGCTGTAAAACTCACTATGTAGCCCAGGCTGACCTCAAACTCATAATCCTCTTGCCTCAGTATCCCAAGTGCTAGGATTATGGGCATATGTTACCATTCCCAGCTATTTTTTATTTTGTATGGACATATATTAATTGTGCAAAATAATGCATTCCATTGTGACATTTTTTTGAGACCTCTTGTTAACTTACACATATTCCCTCTGGTCTTGAAGTTACAAACCTCCTGCCTCTGCCTTCCAAGTTACTGGGATGACAGGTGTGCACCACCATGCCCAGCTGTGACATTTTTATACATAGATGAAATGTGCTTTGATCATATCCAGCCTCCCCATCATCTCCTGCTTGGGTTACTGCAGTATTATTCTGGTCTTCGTGCCTGTGATTTCCTGTACATATTCTATTTCATCCTGGTGCCGAGTGGCCATTTTAACATGAAAGTTACAAGAAGTCACTCCACACTGAGAGTACTGCCAAAATCCTGACAATATTCCAAGGTCTTACGTGATCTGGCCTTCATCCTATATAACCTTCTTCACTATTACTTTCCCCATTTGCTGACTCTTTGTGACTAGCAGTTGAGTCCCTCTCCCAAATTTGGGCCTTGGCAATATGTGTTTATTTTATTTAGGATCCTCTTCTTCCAAACCTTAGCATGCCTCCCTCTCTCAACTACTTCATGTCCCTGCTCCAAGGTTTCCTTCTCAGCAATGCTCATCCTTTTGCTTTGCTTTCCTATTTTCTGTAATTTTTTGTTTTCTCCCTTTCTGCCTGCCCTAGAGTATAGGCTCAGAGATTGTGAGATCTTTGGTGTTTTGATTACTGATACAGCCTAAGCTACCTCAAATAGAGCCTGGTGCATAGTAGGTACTCAGTGGATAATTATTTCTCTATATAAATAATAGACTTGTGATGTACTATGATATGAACATCTGGATACTTTGAGCAAGGATGGCTGAAGAAGGGCATGTGCATAGACAAAATCCAGGCTGGGATGGCTTTGTTTACCCTGAAGAAAAATTTCCAACTTTATCCTGAGGGAATTGGAGAGCCCCTGAGAAGACTTAAACAAAAGAATGGAATAGCAAATTCAAATATGAACCCTATTAACCAAGATAAAAGATCTACGGGGCCAGCATTTTTGTGGAACCTTGATATTTTAACTTTGATATAATCTTTGATACAAACTTTGATACGTTCTGATACAATACAAACTTTGATACAATCTGAGGAAGTAAAAAATCTACATGTGAATTTGGCTGACCCATCAGAAGTGAGACTGCTTAGGTAATGGTGGAAGATGGACTTAGAGTCAGGCAGACCTGGCTGGAGTCCTGAGTCTGGACTGCTCAGCTGGATGACTCTGGAAATGGAACTTAAATGTCATAAACCTCAGATTTCTCAGTTCTGCTACTTTCAAGAGCTGAGGTTTAGCAGGATGCTACACGTAAACTGTCTGATTTATATCTGGTCTAGTTATGGTTTATACTTTGTCACAAGTGTGGGATTATGTATGTCTGTGGCAGCCAGAAGATGACTGTAAATAGTAAGGAATCTCCCAGCAAAAGGAAGAGTAGGAGAGGGCAAACGATGAGGTTAAGGGACACCACCACTCCAGATGTGGCCTGAGAGACAGGTAGAAGGAAGTCCATGTGATCCAGGGATGAGAAAATGCTGGCGTACAGGGAGGACCCCAGTGTTTTAGGTCAAGGAGGAAAAGCATTAACAAACAATGCAGCATCCAGACAATCCCTAATTGTCAAAACTAGGGGCAGATATCTTCAAGAGCAGGAGAAAGCAATGGCAGGGGGCACGAATTATGATATTAAGAAGTATAGCAGTGAGGGAACAAAGATGGACATTTTTTTTCAGTACTGGGGGTTGAACCTGAGGCCTCATGCATGCCATGCAAACACTCTCCCACTGAGCTGGACCACCAGGCTCTTTTTGGATTTTTATTTTTGAGACAAGGTCTTGCTAAATTGTGTAGGCTGCCTCTGGCCTCAAACTCATGACCCTTGTGTCTCAGCCTCCCAAGTACCTGGATTACAAACATGTAACCCAGCAACGCAGACATTTGAACTGCCATGGATAATAAAATGGTATCTGTGATTTTTTTCTTTTTGTTTGTGCTTTGCCTTTGTTTGATTTTCTTTTGTTGTTGGATGAGAGCCAAGAGCAACATAACTCCATGTTTTCTTTCAAAGAAGGAAAAGATTGATATTTCATCCTAAAATGGTCCCTCTTCTGCCATGCAAGATGGTGCCATGTCTCTTCTTGCCACTTCCAAATATTGAGGTCTCTGTGCTTAAGAAAGCAAGACATTAAATAGAAAATTAAAAGATTTGGAAAAAAGAGAAAGAATTTTCCCCTGCTGTTTGAGCAAAGGAACCTGCATTTTCATTTTTGCATTGGACTCCACAAATTCTATAGGCTGCCCTGGGACAGAGGATCATCTGGAAGTAGCAAGAGGGCTTTATAGAGAGGCGATAAGCACGAGCTGGATTTGAGCTGACAGGTTCTTGTCTGGTTGAGGAGATACTCCAGGAGAGACCACCAGCACAGAGGCAGGCATGTAAGGAGTAGACAGGAGTGTTCAAGTGGGATCAGTGTAACAAGCTGAGAATGATGGAACCTCATAAGAACAAAAGAACTACTGGGGCTGGCCAAAGGGAAATTTGAACAATTGGAGATTAAATTGGATGAAATTCTCTTACACTTCATTAGTAAAGTTTGTAATTTGCCCTATTTTTTTTTTTTTGGTCCTGCATTTGCAAACAAAACATTGCTCTCAGATTCAAGATTTAGACTTCTGAATCATAGTACAGCTCATTTTTTTTTTGTAAAAGTAACATATGTTTGGTGTCTTTAAACACAATTACTTTTGTATAATAAAAGTGTTGATTTGATGATGCGACATTTTCTGCAAGTGTGTTTAAGAGAGTTTATGTTTTCATAAGTTGCAATGAAACTCAATTATGTATGTGTAATAAGGCTTCTGATTGTTACACTTAGACTTTTCTGTATAATGAGCCAGCAATTAGAATTTGCTTGCTCTATGGCTTATGAAAACACACTTGTTTTGGAGACAAAAGACTCTTAATGAGCCCCCATTTTTGTTAAATTTTTTTTTGTTGTTAAAAACCAGTCTATAACTCAAACATATAATTAGATTTCTTAAAGGTTTGGATTTTTGTTGTTGTTGTTGTTGTTGTTGTTAGTTTTCCCCTCTAAACACAAAACAATGCAAAAAGCAATAACTTTCAGGCACACATCGTTTCAAAGCTGTGATATTGCTAAGACCTACAGTTTTACCTTAGAGGTACCTCCAGTGCACACTAAGGTTTTGCTTTGCTAAGGAGGTAGAGGCAGAGGCTGGGCATGATAGCTATTTGATTCAATAGAGAAGTGTTCTTAAAAGCATTGTGTGGTAGTTGGTCTGGACATTATGCTTGGTGTTGGCACTGGTGTTCTGTTTCCTCTCAGTCTCAGGGTTAGCCTTAACTCAGGAACAGGATCCCACATCCTTCCTCAGAGAACTGCTAGTGCTAAGGTGAATGAGCCATTCCCTGGGCTGACTTTGTGAGTAATGGCAGAGTGGTATATAGAACGTTCCTTGCTTCCTCTTTTTCTATCTCATAATCAGCACCCATGTGTCAGATGCTCATGGTGCCTTCTTCACTGCTGGCCATAAACATTGTAGGCACAGAAGGCTGTTTCTATCCTGATTGGGGAAGGACCAGTGGGCCAAAACATCTTCTATCATGTGCCATTTAAAAAAAAAATCCTTCTATCTTCAGAGATGTTTTCCTTTCAGTCCATTAAAAATGTCTGAATCTTAGAAGTACTAAAGAAGTACTATTTTTATTATTCATTAATAGCTTGGTGAAAATTAATTTTTATCATTCATAAAATACCAATTGAGAGATGACTTTCTGTGTTATATCAGTCAGTGTCCAGTGATGAAAATGAAATGCAGAGAAATCCAGGTGTTTCAACTAGATGAGGATTTAATACAGGCACACAGTCACATGTATGTTGGAATGGCTGAAGGAGAAAAGTGACAGTGTGGTTTGACAGTGTGAGAAAGTGTGTCCTTGTGGTGATGGAGCTGGAGCTGTACAGGAGGCAGATGTTGCTTCCACTGAGTCACTCCTGCCAACGGGAACCCATGAGCTCACATCCCTGATGGTGAAATCCCCAGCAATATTGCCAGAGCTTTCAGTCACTTGCAATTCCCTGTCGCTGTTGGCAGAGTAAGGAGGAACAGGGCTTCCCCTTGCCTTCTGCCTTTGAGTCTCCAGTGAGCACCTTTCTATAGCAGCTGGCCAAGGGCTCTAGGCAATAAGGGGTCTCCAGGCTTTGAGTCCCTGGTATGGAAAGGAAAGCAAAGCAGGATGGAAATGTGTCAGGACATCAACAATAATCTCTGGTACATTAGGAGCATATGATGAGTGATTTAGAGAACACAATCTTGTCTGGGGAGACAGAACTCCCAGGAGAGTCCCTGAAAGTTGGAGGGCAGCCTCTAATGCCACAAGTTGAGACACTGAAATAGTGATCGGGGACCTCAGAGAGTGAGGTTCTGTTTTGTGTCTAATGGCTGGGCAACTCCAGACAAGCACTTTGCTTTCTGGGCTTTATTCCTTTATCTTAAAATGAAGGAGGAAAGTCAAATGATTTCTTAGGACTCTTTAGTGGATGGAATTTCTCTGTGTTGGGATATTTGAAAAAAGGGAATTTGGGAGCACATATTTTATGCATATAGCTATCTCTAATCACAGAATCTTTTCTAAAATCATAAATAATTTTTAAAAAATGCTGACTGTGTATATGTGCACGTGTGTATGTTTTTGTATGAATGCATGCTTATATGTGTTTGTATATGAAAAGGGATATACACCAATTTACACATGTACTTGTTAGTGGATATAAAAATATGTGTATGTGATGTATGATAGTAAAAGAGTATCAGTTAATGATGTCACTGGGAAAAACACATTTTCAGCTTCTGTTGAAGGTGAAATTTAGGATTTAATTCAGGTGGGAAATTGGCCTCCTAAAAGCCTAAGGCTGATTATGTTTTCTGCAGGGTGGTTTGGGCGGTCTGTGTGCCATGGAGGTAATCACCAGTGACAAAGCCTAGAAAACTCCAACTACAGCTGTGGATTTCATGTTCAATCAACTCTTTGAGCAGTGGAGAAGGGAAAACACAGTAAAGGTATCCTGACGGGAATTATCAATATAAACGAATGACAAGTCAAGTCTGATCGCTGGAATTAATAATCTCCATATCCGAGAAGTGTTCCATTCAGCCTCTTCTCAGAGGCAGACTTTTAAATTTTAAACAAAGGATCCAATTAAATTTGATCCAATTTAAATCCATTCAGCTCCGAAACCTTTATTAAATATCTAGGATGGATGGTGCCATGGGCTACATAGTTCAGGAGTCACAAATTTGAGGCTGGCACACAGACACTGTGCTGGGACTGTAGATTCAAGTTGGAATACATTCCTGCTTCCTGGAACTCTTGGTTTGGGCTCTTTGTTGTTTAATTGCATAGACTACATATCACTGCAGGAAACGCATTATCACCCCCATGTTTTGTATGAAATGTAATTTATGTTCAGAATACCCTGTGTGCTAGGCACTGTGCTAAACACTGGAAAAGTACCATCTCATTAAATTCCACCACAATCCTGGGATTTGACTACAACATTAAGCTTTCTTGTTCCTCCACTTCCAGGAGATGAAGAAATTCAAGCTCTCATAAGTTAAAGTGACCTGGCCAAGGCAAACACTAGGCTGTTGTCAGGGACAACTTGACGTAAGCCCTACAATCACAACCCTAAGATGTGCTCTTACTGGCTATGCCATTCCTGAGCCATATCACCATCTTTGGCTTTCATGATCTCAGGTATAAATGAGAGGCTGAATAAGAGATATTCCATCTGGAAGCTATGCATTTCTTACCTTTGATTTTTCTCTATAATATTTCCACTTATCCAGCCTGTGTCCTTACCACCTGTTTCATGAGTCATTCTTGCTTAAGATTCTCACCAAGTGATAGTTTTATTGCCCTTGGTGGAATATCTGCACTTTCCTTTGTATTTGCCCTATTAGACTCATCACCTAAGCCCTGTAGCCTCCAGGTAGGCTGCATCCTAACCACTGGAAAACAAATGTTCTCCCCCTCCTCTGAGTAACATTAGCATATACTTTGGTCTGAACTACCCACCTGACACAGTTACTGGGCATTTTTGTTCCCTTTTTACATGTGCAACTCTTGTCTCTCCATTGTTTGACCTTGGGAAGGCAGGGACTGTGTATGTGTCAACCGTTTTTGAAGCCCACAGTGCCTACTATGGAACACAGCACATGGTAGTAGTAGGAGGTGCCATCAAGTTGGGTCCAATTCATAGCGATCCTACATACAACAGAATGAAACACTACCCAATACTGTGCCATGGACACAATCCTTCTTATGTTTGAGCCCACTGTTGTGGCCACTGTGTTTCTTCTCATTTTCAGTGGTGCCATACTGGCAAAAGGATGTCCTAAGGGCTTTACTCCATTTCCATCATTAAAGTTGACTCTACTTTGAGGGCCTGCAGCGGTAGCCCTGTGGCATCTGATCCCATCAGATCACGGAAGCTAAGCAGGGTCGGGCCTGGTTAGTATCTGCATGGGAGACCACCTGGGAACACCAGAAGCTGTAGGCTTGGGAGAAGGACCTGGCAACCCCCTCCCAAAAATCAATCTGCCATTGAAAACCCTATGAACAGCAGAGAAGCACTGACAATAGTGTTTCCCCTGTTGTACAGAGGGTCACTATGAGTCGGATACCGACTCGACGGCACCTAACAACAATAACTACTTTGAGGAGACAACTTTTCTCCAGTTGTCTTTTGAATGTCTTCCAAATTGGGGCAGGGGGAGCTCATTTTCCAGCACTATATTTGACAGTGCTTCTTTGCTATTCATAGGGTTTTTCAAGGGCTAATTGTTTCAGGAGTGGGATGCCAGGTCCTTCTCCCTAGTCTATGTTAGTCTGGAAGCTCAGTTCAAATATTTCCACCATGGGTGGCCCTGCTGGTATCTGAAATACTGATGGCCTAGCTTTCAGCATCACAGCAACATGCAAGCCCCCACAGCACAACAAACTAATATACACATGGGGGTAATATATGGTAGGCATTATTAATTAGTGAAGGGGCTGGTGAGCGATTTTTATATGTGTTACTAGTTTGAGGCAGGAGAGACCAATGTGGACTAGAAAGGTTCAGAAGTGTAAAGTGTAAAGTGTTGAAGTTTGGAGAAGATGTAGAAAGACATGCGATCCAGGGAAGAGAATGTAAATGTCACAGCACAAATAAAGAGGATGCAGGAAAATAACCTGGTGTTTGGGAGCAGCTGCAAGGAGAAACATTTAGGTGAAACATGCCAGCAGGTTAGGCTGTGAAAAGATGGATTCAGGATGTGGGGCATAGAAACTGACTGACACCAGAGATAGTTAAGTGAATCCAGCACTATCTCTATGCTGGGGAGACAAAATTGAGGAAGACACAGCTTCTTCCTGATTGAATACAAGTTAATACTAAAGTCTGGGGATGGAAACAAGGTCACAGTGAGCTCTCACATCTAAAAGAATACAATTTATGTCAACAGAGGGGTGCTTCTGTGGCTTAGAGCTGGGCTCAATACATCCTAGAGTGTAGGGTTTCCAGGCATGGGTCCTGGAGATGGAAAGCTGGGTCTACATCTCAGCTCTGCTGCTTACTGGAGGTCTCACTGTGGAAAAATCCCTTGATTTTTCTAAATTCTGTTCCCTCATCTATAAAATTGGATTAACATTCATACCTAATCATAAGATTATTGTGAGAATTAACTGAGATTGTGGATATGATGTTAGTATAGGGCCCATGTATATATATATATCATAATTTTTAGCTATCACTCAATCTTTACTTAAAAGGAAGATGGTCCACAAGTGAAAGAGACCATAATGGACCTTGTGAAAGTGCCATGTGGGGTGGACTTTGAGCAATGGTGGCATTGCTCTGGGGAATCTGGGATCAGAGTCGAGGGATGAGGAGTGTAATGGCGCTCCTGCCTCTCCTACCCCCCACACACCTATGGCAGATATTGACAATGGATTGTGATGGGTTTTCTTCTGAGCCCAGATGAAGCAATGCTGGGGATCTAAAATTTACATGGAGACTTGGGGATTCCAGGGACAGGAAACAATCTGAGGAGCTGTGTGGAGGGAAGAATGTTCCTGGGTTTTGTGAGGAGCAATATATAGCCCAGTATTCTAGAAGGAAAAAGTGAGTGATAAGGAAAAGATGCAATAATTTGGAAAAATAGTGAAAGGGGATGCACGGCCTCATACATGAGATTAGTAAGTGTATTCTTAGTGGCACAAGCAATGGAGTGGTTCTGGCAAGATGAATACGGTATTCCTGTTGATGGAACCAGTTGATACCAGGTATGGCCCAGGGTGGGATCTAGAGCAGTAGAAAGGCCAGAGGAGGCTCTACCCCACCACAGACCTGCAGTGGTTAAAATATTGAAGCAAATTCACTTTTTCAAAGTCAGTCTTGGAAAGAGAAAGCCACATGAATCCAAATATCCGGGCAGCAATCCCCAGAGGCGCCAAAGGTAATGAAACATCAATATCTGCCGCTCCTATCTGTTATTGCTGATATTCAGATAATGATGCCAATACCCAGCTCTGGAGGAGGAGGAGGAAATGCTGTTGGGGCAGCTTTTTTAGCTCATCTCTTTGAGGGTCGAGAGGAGAGGGAAAGAGACAGGCAAAGAAGGTGACTTCAGCAAACCAATCCTTCTTCCTTCTGGCCAAATAACATACTCCCCATTCCTGGGAGCCATCTGAGAATGCTAGAAGACTCCATTGCTCCAGCTGGCTGTAATGCTTGGATTAACAGCAGTTGCACATTCTATCTAAATAATGTTTATAATTTCAAAGTGCTTTTGCACTGGCATCTCATTTAGTGTTCATCATGACAAAACCTAGATTCAGAAGATGCTGCAACTCATGTAGGGTTCTGTTCTAGCTCCATTTTTCCATCTATAGCTCACAGACCCTTTCTTGAAGGATTAGGGCTAATTGGGGAATGTGGAAGATGAAATGCTCTTCAAGTGATCTCTGGGGAATCTGGGATCAGAGTCGAGGGATGAGGAGTGTAATGGCGCTCCTGCCTCTCCTACCCCCCACACACCTATGGCAGATATTGACAATGGATTGTGATGGGTTTTCTTCTGAGCCCAGATGAAGCAATGCTGGGGATCTAAAATTTATCCAAGCTAGCACTTGGGCCCAAATCTCTTTGCTCTCCCTCCATTAAGGTATTGTCCAGAGTGTTGTCCTGTTAAAATGTCAATACTTGTGGGATGTTAGTGTATTAAGCCATTACCAGCACCTGATACCTTCATATGAATTCATTTGTCAGATTGCTTTGTGCATATCCTCAGAGGCACTGAACTGGGGTAGAAGAGTTAGCTTAGGAAGGGATGTCAAGCCTGTAACACAGAATGACTAGCGGTGGCAGATATTCAGATTGATTAACAATCTCCTGAGAAAATGTATTGTCTGTGCTCAGAGATTATGTTATGGGACTTTGGGCAAGTTGTTTAATCCTGTTAGGTCCCATTTCCTCACGTGAAAGATGAGAATAGTGACATCAGCTCCACGTACTTACAGAATATCTTTGAGGGTAAAGCCTCGGAATGTGGTTTCTATTTTACAAAGTATTGTACATTTGCAAGGTGTGATAGTTTAGCTGTATTAGGAACAAACTCTTGTTCTTCAAGTCAAATGCATATGAAAGGTAAGAGAAAGAGAGGGAGAAATGAATTAATATTTATTAGGTTCCCAGTTGCCATTCATCTGAAATATATTATCCCATTTAATTTTCACAATCACTCTATGAGGTTAACTATCAAGTTCATCGTCTTGCAGACCACACAACCAGTGTTGTTAGAGCCAAGGTTTTAACCCAGGTATATCTGAACAGTCTTTGGTAGATCTAAATCAATATTCTCACCTGTGCATACTCTTGCTATCATCTTTCTTGAATTTCTCCCTGCAGAATGAGTTAGGGTTTGCAGGTCAGAGGTCAGGAATAGGCAGGTGGCCTGTGACCAGAACCCTTGCAGACAGGTCAGGCTGGCTAGGGGTTTGGAAGTCACAGGAAATGGTTAGGAAGTCAGAAGGGGGAAGTCAGTAAACTCCACAGCTGGCCTCGGTGCAAGGTGAAGGTCAACTTGGGGCAGAAGAGTTAATGAGATGTTTATACTCAAGTGAAATTGGGTCACTGTGGAGCTAGGGCATAGTCCCCATAGGGGACAGACCAAGTCAAGGAGTCACAAGGCTGGATTTCAGATCAGCGCAGTGTGTGCTGCTGTTTGGGGCATGAATGAAAATCCTAAAATGAGGTCAGATTATCCAGATTGTCTAAAACACAGCTAGGTCTTGTCATCTATTTGATTATTTACCAACATTATATCAGAAAAGGATATATAGTATGAATTCATATGGCTCAAGTGATATATGCTCTCAGAAACACTAAGCAGTACAGTGACAAAAATAAATGCTAATTATCTAAACACATTTTATTTTGGTTTCCATGTGTTGGACGCGTTGCATGGAGCTTGGAACATCGTGACAAAGCAAACACAAACATTTGTTTGTACACTTTGAGTGTGACTTTGTGGTGTTTGACAAATTGGGGCCCAGACTAACAACATCCTTATGCCTTCAGTGTCCCTAATGCAAATTTTGGTACAGTTGGTACCAAAGAAATTTCATGTTCTTGCACTTAATGTTGTAAATAAAATACCTTTGCTTATTGGACCAAATGACATAGAGCTCTTTTTTCCATGTGTTAGTTAAACACAGTTTCTGCTCAAGGCCACAGCTAGTATTAGGGGAAGGAATGGAACGCTGGCATGGAGCTAGTCTGTCCATTACCCTGTAGTTTTGCTGTGTGGGGGAGAAAGAAAGCCCAGAACAATTATCCAAGGAGGCATGGGGTCCACTTGTTCCTTCTGCAGTGTAGAAGGAGAAACAAGCACAAAGTGTACCCCCTCTGGCCTCTTTATTGATGTGCAAATTCGCAGTCATGTTGCAAGGAAGCTGAGGAAAAGACACTTGAAGGATGCAGGAGGAAAACAAACAGGACAAACAAGAAAAGCCTATGGGAGCAGGCTGAGTATATAGATTGTAGATAGTAGCTCAGCCTCCAACAGTTGGCATATGGAGATAGACTTAAGCTGCAGCTTCTCCAACAGTTCAGAAGAGTTCCAAAAAGACATTCACAGTATACCCAAGGGCCTAGCCCTTGCAGAGGAAGGCAAGAGCTTCATTTGGCTGGTTAAGGGAACTGAAGAAACCCTGGCTGTGTGAGGGGAATACTACTCAGCAATCAAAAAAAAAAAAAAAAAAAAAAAAGAAAAAAAGAAATAAGGCCATTCGCAGTAAAATGGATGGAATTGGAAAAAATTATTTTACGTGAACGAACACAAGCTCAAAAAGAGAAACACCACATGTTCTCACTCATATGTGGGAGCTGAATCAAAAGGAAGTGGAAGCAAGACCCAGTAATATGCTCTGTGGGGAAAGGCATTTTGACCATTAAATGCTAGATCAAAGCAGAGTAGTCTAAAGGTGGCATGTCTTGCCTTAAGCTCATGTATCCCTGTCCTTGGAGCAATGACAATATATGGGCCAAATTTACTTGGGGTGTTGAAATGACTAGTTCCCACCCCTGACTGCAGGCTAAGTTTACTTGAGAAATTTCTGTTTCCAATTCGAAAAGTCCAGGTTCCTGGCCTCTTTTCCTATAGATGACACAACTTTGCTTGCTGAAAGTGAAGAGGACTTGAAACATTTACTGAAGAAGACTAAAGAACAGACTTCAGTATGGATTGCACCTCAACATCAACAAAACGATCCTTACAACTGAGTCAGTAAGCAACTTCATTATAAATGGAGAAAAGATTAAGGCTGTCCAGGGCTTTGCTTTACTTGGTTCTACAATAAACACCCATGGAAGGGGCAGTCAAGAAATCAAAAGACGCATTGCATTTGGAAAAGCTGTTACAAAAGATTTCTTTAAAGTGTTGAAAAGTAAAGATGTCACATTGAAGATGAAGGTGAGTCTGACTCACACCATGATATTTCCAGTCAGATCATATGCTTGTGAAAGACGGACATTGAAGAAGGGAGACAGAAGAAGAATTGATGCTTTTGAATGATGTTTCTGGAGACGAATATTGAATATACCATGGACTGTCAAAAGAACTAACAGGTCCATCCTAGAAGAATGCAGAGTGCTCCTTGGAAGCAAGGATGGCTGGACTTGTCTTACATATTTTGGACATATTGTTGGAGGGACCAATCCCTGGAAAAGGACATCATGTTTGGGAGAGTGCTGAGTCAACGAAAAGAAAGAAAGACCCTCAACTGGATGGATTGACACAGTGTCTACAACAATGGATTTAAACACAAAAAAGATAGTGTGCCTGGCCCAGAGTCAGAAAGTGTTTCCTTCTGTTATACGTAGGGTCGCTATGAGTCAAACCCAGCTAGACGGTGCCTAACAACGATAATAGCTTACAAGCTGAATTTGTTTTGTTGTTATAGTTAACTTTTTGTTTATGTAGGGTAGAATTTTTTTTTGGAGGACATGTTGTTGTTAGGTGCGGTCGAGTCGGTATCTGCGTACAACAGGTGAAACACGAATGTCAGTGCTTCTCTGTCATTCATAGGGTTTTCAATGGCAGATTGATTTTTGAGAGTAGGTTGCCAGGTCCTTCTCCCAAGCCTGCAGCAGGGTGGATAAATCATGATTTTTTAAAATGGAAAACTATATGCCTTGAAAGTAAAAGTGACTGTTTCTTCTATCAGTACCATTCTCTCTCTCTCTCTCTTTCTTTCTTTCTTTCTTTATGGCACAGTGTTGGGTAGTGTTTTTTTCTGTTGTACAAAGTGTCTCTTGCTGTGAGTTGGACCTGACTCGATGGCACCTAACAACAACAACACTTCAGTAAGTGATAGGAAAAAAAGTGGAAATGGTTACAAGTTTAACAAGATTCCCAAGTGACTTTTGTTGGTGGAACATCTGGAATAACTTTTTATGAAGAATATTAAGCCATTACTTGTGTTGTTCTTGCTGTTAGGTGCTGTCAAGTCAGGTCCAACTCATAGTGACCTTATGTGCAACAGATTAAACACTACCTAACACTGTGCCATGCCCAGCACTATTATCAGTGCTTTTCTACCATTCATAGGGTTTCCAATGACTGATTGTTTTTTGGGAGTGGGCTGCCAGGTCCTTCTCCCAAGCCTCCAATATTCCTAGGCATTCTCCCATCCGTGTACTAACCAGTCTCAATCCTGCTTAGATTCTGAGATCTGACGAAATAGGATGCTAGGGGGCTATGCCTGAAGGCATTATCTGAATAGTTGTATCCAATATCCTCAAAACTCATTCCTTATATGAACCCTAAACCAATCAAAATACTAGCTTAAATACTCCCCAGATCTTGTCTGGCTCTTCTGCTCTGAGCGAGTCAAGCTCTGTTTCTCCCATACCATGTTTAGTTCTCTTCTATGAGGTACTTTTGTGGTCTCCTATTGGACTTCATACCATTGCCTTGCCCTTCCCCAGGAATCTGCCCAGTACCTCACCTTCAAGGGAACAAGCTTTAGCATATACAACAGTCATTCCCAGGCTAGATTAACTACATGAAAATATTTGAAATTTTATGTAAAAATCAATAATGGTTTATCCAGGAAGAACTCATGGAGAGAGTAATTAATGACTTCATTGTTTTTATTCATATTAATAAAATATTGATAATAGTAATTTTTTCACAATGCTTTTATGAAGGTTTTTTCTTTATTTTGTTTTGCTTTTTAATTCAAGAAAGCAGTTGCCCTGGGTCTATGTCAGTTTTCCATTAATCACCTAGGCATCATTTTACCTTGTGTGTTTGGCGGTAGTGGAGGGGTTAATTGAATCCTTTTGCTATCTTATGCATTTGAATACAAAATAATTAGCAGTAATGGGAGATGCTCAGCTCATAATTTAATCATATCAGATTTTTTTTATTCTCCCTGGTGCTCATCAGAATGGGATTCTGACACTTGGATATAAAAACATGCAGCACTGGGCAACACCTCCTATTTCTAGGGAGACTCTGTGTATTCCAGGCAGATGAGACCATTATAAATGTCATAGTTTTCTTGGGGTCCCTCATCCACTCTATCTGGGGATCATGAATTTGCAGACATAACTTGTAGATGTTTCAGGTTGCCTGACAAAAGCCAGATGCAGAGGGGGATAATGGGGTCCTATGAGGGAGAAGGACATTGTGAAGGTGAAGTAGAACAGGCAATCTGATGGTGTGAAGGTGCACTCGGACTCATCCCGACCTAGTGCTCCTGGAGGATTGGTGCTCACCCACAAGGGGACAGCATGCACTTCTGGAGGGCACCTTCTGAAAGAGCTGAAAGAGAGAGTTCCAGGGGATCCAAAATCTTAGGCCCTCACCACTGGCAGCAGCAGTAGTGATGCCAGGCAGGGATTTGGACACTGTAGGCAAATGAGAAGCTAGCTGCACACTATAGGTTACTTCACTGCCAGAGAGGCAGGTGGCTATACCAAGGCAAAGAGCAGTAGGCAAAAGATAGGTGACAGCCATGCACAGTTTGAGAAATGACCCCTTCTGGCTTTCTACTGGGGGTACATGGAGAGAGAGCAGAGCCAAGATCTCCCCTTGGAAAGGGGCATGTTGATTCTGTGATGTTAAGGGCAAGTTGAAGTACAGTGACCCACCTGGTAAGTGGTGAGTGACTGGCCCCAGGGGACATTCAAGTTACATGTATGATTTATTCACATCATTGCAGGGGGCATGGGGACAATAAATGATACCAATGAGAGAGAGATGGTTTAACCTGAGGAATGAAATGTATTTAGAAGGATAAACAGAGCACATCAAAGTCAAATGGTAATCAACACCCATGCTCCTTTCATTATCGGGAACTCTACAGAGTCAAGATCAATAACTTGTGGATATCAATGGCACCTTTAAGTGAAATAGCAAATATCTAAAGTTGAGGATTCTAGTACTGTAAGTTAGTTAAACTAAGTCACATGTGTTCAAGTTCTGGTACTGATTCGTTCCCACATCCTCTCTTTCTGGATCTCACTCTTGTTCCTGCATTGATCACTTCTGAGTTTTCATTATAAATGGTATTTATTAAGAGAATGTCATAGGCTTACTCATAGTACTGGTTTCTTGAGGGCAATTAGAGAATTTGATTCATATTTTTCACACACCCACCTCCATGCTCTGTACACTGCCTTTCATATTTTGAACAACATATGCCTTTATTCAGCATGTCTAATGCTGAGCATATTCCAGGCACTGGGTCTTCCTTGAGGAAGAGGACAGAATTGCTGCTCTATTATCTAGTTGTAATGAATGAGCAGCACCTTTTCCAGAACAACTAGCACCACTATTAATAGTAGCAGATACTATTAACTCTTTTCTGACAAAATTTGCACATAATTAGTTGCAGAAAATGGACTTAAACATGTTAGACAAGGAGATGTTTAAGTGGGATGTAAGAGAAGGTGGCTTTGACAGACTTCATGATGGAGGCAAGGGATGAGCTGGCTTGTGAAGGATGACGTGAATTAGTATAAAGAGAAGCGAGCAGCACATGTGCTGGGAGAAATTCTACCTCTTGGATTTGGGGGCTAAATATATACCCTGGCTCTACCTCAGTCATGTGCAATTGGAATTTTGACTCCATTACTTTCTAGGATCTTGGTTTTTTTTTTTTTTTTTTTTTTTTTTTTGGTACTGGAGGTTGAACCCAGGGTCTCGCACTTGCATGCTTTGCAAGTGCTATGTCACTGAGCTGCATTGTCAGTCCGTTTCTTTACTTTTTGAGACAGGTCTCCACAAATTACGCAGACTGCCTCTGGTCTTGAACTTGCGATCCTCCTGCCTCTGCCTCTTGAGTTGCTGGGATTATAGGCATGCGCCACCATGCCCCCATGCCCAGCTGATCTTGGTATCTTTCAATCAAGTTATGTGACCTGGGGAAATGAATTTATCCCCTAAATCTCAATTTTCTCACCCACAAATGGGAAAAATAGAATTAAACTGGCCATGGAGTGAGAATTCAATTGAATGATATGGCAAAATCTTCAGTTATTAGCCAGGTACATGCTAAGCATTCAACATGGGTTGGCCAGAATTATTATTATTAGTATCAGATTACTAGATCCATTTTAATTCATTTAATTTCCTAGAAGCCACCATCATATCATGCCATGGATTTCAAAACTCTAGGTCTAGTAAGTCCTTCTTGAATGCTTCTTTTGGTTCTTCTCACATACTGTAGTGAATTGCCCTGCCTCCTGCTATACCATTCTGATACAGATCTCTTCATACACCCCCTCATTTTGTGGGAATAAACTATACCAACAAATTTAGTCATAGCATTGTTTACACATGGACCATGCAGCATTTGAAGTGATTGAGGAAGAAGAATTTGATTACTCCAGTATATTAGGGCCTTTCAACCAATAACAGTTTACTATCTCTACTAAATACCTGTGGATGCTTGCTGTGGAGGCGACAAACTGTTTTATATGCATTCAGCAGCATCTATGATCATATAGTCAGGGACTTAGATGTCTGCCACACTGAATGGAGGGGTGGCAAGGTTTCCCTTTAATGATAAGGTCACACTTTTATTTTTCATCTTCCAGACTGTGAGACAAGGCACAGGGGAGAAGCTCTACTTGAAGAGGTCAGGAGGAGGTGCATATTGAAGCAGGAAACTATTGACCACAGGGGCAGAGCCTGGACCAAATCTAACTTTCTGTGTTTCAGAATGCCCAAGCAATGTTGTACATACATGTTTGTATTTGTATGCATGCATACTTGTGGGTGTGGGTGCATGTACTCACGTGGTTCCTGTTTGTGAGTGTATGAGTGTATGAGAGTCTGCATGTGGGTATGCATGCATGTATAAGTGTTCTGCATTTATGCTTTTTTCCTCTGTTGCCTGGTCCTCTGTCCATTTTTTTTAACCTGGTAGGCTTCTATCTATCTGTCTATCTAATCTATCATCTCTATTGAATTGTTGTTGTTAGGTGCTGTCCATTCAGGTCCAACTCATAGTGACCTTAGGTACAACAGAACAAAACACTCTCTCATTCTGTGCCAGGCACACAATCTTCCTTATGTTTAATCTCATTGTTGCAGACACTGTCAATTTATCTAGTGGAGAGTTTTCCTTTTGTTCATTAATCTGACACTCTTCCAAACATGATGTCCTTCTCCAGGGATTTGTCCCTCCTGACTTCATATCCAAAATAGGTAAGATGCAATACTGACATCCTTGCCTCCATGGAGCACTCTGGTTGCACTTCAAGCAAATATCTGTTAGTTCTTTTGGCAATCTATGGTATAATCAATATTCATTTCCAGCACCATAATTGTTGTTGTTGTTAGGTGCCATTGAGTCGGTATCTGACTCATAGCGACCCTTTGTACAACAGGGAAAAAACTATTGTCAGTGCTTCTCTGCTGTTCATAGGGTTTTCAATGGCAGATTGATTTTTGGGAAGGGGTTGCCAGGTCCTTCTCCCAAGCCTACAGCTTCTGGTGTTCCCAGGCAGTCTCCCATCCAGGTACTAACCAGGCCCGACCCTGCTTAGCTTCCGAGATCTGACGGGATTGGATGCCACAGGGCTGCAGCTGCAGACAGCACCATAATACAAAACATCAATTCTTCTTCTGTCTTTCTTTTCAATGTCTGGCTTTCACAACCACATGATGCAACTGAAAATGCCATGATATGAGTCCGATGCACCTTATTCTTCAATGTGACATCTTTACTTTTCAACACTTTAAAGAGGTCTTTTGTAACAGCTTTTCCCAACGCAATGCATCTTTTGATTTCTTGACTGCTGCTTCCGTGGGTCTTGATTGTAGAACCAAGTAAAGAAAAATAATGGACAACCTCAATCTTTTCTCCATTTATCATGAAGTTGCTTACTGACTCATTTGTAAGGATTTGTGTTTTGTTGATGTTGAGGTGCAATCCATACTGAAGACTGTGTTCTTTGATTTTCATCAGTAATCACTTCAACTTCTCTTCACTTTCAACAAGCAGAGTTGTATTATTTACATAATGTAGGTTATTAATGAATCTTCTAGTCATCATGCTGTGTTCTTCATAAAGGTTCTTGGATTATTTGCTCAGCATAGAAATTGAAGGGGAACAGTGAAAAGATATAGCACTGATGTACACTTTCTAGGCTTTAATCCAGTATTTCCTTGTTTGATTCAAATGATTGACTCCTGGTCCATATACAGATTCCTCATGAGTACACTTAGATGCTCTGATACCTCCATTCTTCACAATTTTATCCATAATTTGTTATGATCTACACAGTCAAGTACCTTCGTATAGTTGATAAAACATAGACATTTTTCTGGTATTCTTGGATTTTAATTATTATCCATTTGAAATTAGAAATAATGTCCCTGATCCCACACCTATTTCTGACTCCAGCTTTGTTTTCTAGCAGGTGTCTGTCTCTATACTGCTACAGTCACTTTTAAAAGATATTTAGCAAAATTTTACTTGAATGTAATATTAATGATATCTTTCAATAGTTTCCACATTTGGTTAGATCCTCTTTTTTGGGAATAGGCCTAACTATGGACTTCTTCTAGTCATTTGGCCAGGTAGCTGTTTTCTAAATCTCTTGGCATAAGAAAGTGAGCACTTCCAGTGCTTCATCTGTTTGTTGAAACATACCTATTGATACTCCAATTCCTGGAGCCCTGTGTATTGCCAATTCCTTCAAGGCAGCTTCCACTTCTTCCTTCAATACCATTTGTTCCTGATCACATGTATCCTCTTGAAATGGTCAGTCATCCATCAATTCTTTCTCATATTCCTTCTATCTTCTTTTGGTGTTTCTTGAGTCATTTAATATTTTCCATGTAGAATCATTCACTATTGCCAGTTAAGGCTTGAATGTTTGAATTTCTTTTTCTTCAATTCCTTAAACTTAACAAAAACAGAGTGTGTTCTTTTGTTTTGGTTTTCTCTCTCCAGTTCTTTGCATATGTCATTATAATATTTGATTTTGTCTTCTCGAGCTGCCTTTTGAAATCTTCTGTTTAGTTCCTTAGTTACATCATGTCTTCCATTTACTTTAACTGCTTTGACATTCAAGGGCAAGTTTGAGATTTTCTTTTGACATGTAATTTGATCTTTTCTTTTTCTCCTGCCTTTTAGTAATACTTTGTTTTCCTCATGAATGATGTCTTTGATATACCACAACTTGTCTGGTCTTCCATCATTAGTGTTTAACACATTAAACCTGTTGTTCAGGTGGTCTCTGAATTCAAGTGCGATATATTCAAGGTCATACTTTGGCCTTCATACACTTGTTCTAATTTTCTTCAGTTTCAGTCTGAACCTGAATATGAGCAGTTAATGGTCTGATCCACAGTCATCACTTGGTGTTCTGACTTTAATAGTGAACATTCCAACATCTCTTTCTACAAATGTAGTCAATATAGTTCCTGTATGTTCTGCCTGCCTGCAACCATACCACTGTAGCATCCAATTCTGTCAGATATTGGAAGCTAAGCAGGGTCGGATTTGGTTAGTACTTGGATGGAAGACCACCTAAGAATACCAGGTATTGTAGGCTTAGGAGAAGGACCCGGCAACCTACTCCCCCTCAAAAAACAATCTGTCATTGAAAACCCTATGAATAGCAGAGAAGCACTGACAATAGTGCTTCACCTATTGTGCATCTGGCCACTATGAGTTGATAACACCCAGCAACAACAACATGCTCCATCTGGTGAATTCCAGGTGTATAGTTGCTGCTTATGTTGGTTATAAAATGTATTTGCAATGAAAAAGTCACCTGTTGGACCTAATTGTATCATGAAATCTCCAGTATTGTTTCTGTTACTTAGGCCTTATTTTCCAACTAACTAAGCCTTCTTTTTTGTTCCAGTTTTTGCATTCCAGTCATGAGCAATTATCAGCACATACTGATTGCACGTCCAATCTATTTCAGATTGCAGGAACTGGTAAAGATCTTCCCTTTCTTCATTTGTGGCCTTAATGGTGGGTGTGTAAATTTGAATAATAGTCATATTAACTGGCCTTCCTTGTAGGCATATGGATATTATTCTATCACTGACAGTATTGTACTTCAGAATAGGTTTTGAGATGTCTTTTTTGATGATGAATGCAATTCCAGTGCTCTTTAATTTGTCACTCCCAGCATAGTTGACCATATCATTATCTGATTCAAAATAGCCCATGCCTGTCCATTTTAGCTCACTGATGCCTAGAATGTTGATATTTATGGGTTTCATTTCCCTTTTGATGATTTCTAATTTTTCTAGATTCATACAGCATACATTCTACATCTCAATTATTAATGGATGCTTACAGTTTTTCCTCCTCACCAAATGAAGGTCCTTAGGGCTTTACTCCATTTCATCACTAAGGTAGACTCTACTTTGTGGAGGCAACTCTTCCCTATTTATCTTTTGAGTGCCTTCCAACCTGGATGGCTCATTTTCTGGCACTATATATGACAGTGCTTTTCTGCTATTCATAGGGTTTTCAATGGCTTGTTTTGGGTGTGGGCTGCCGGGTCTTTCTCCCTAGTTTGTCTTAGTCTGGAAACTCAGATGAAATCTGTCTACTATGGGAAGACCCTACTTGTATCTGTAATACCAGTAGCATAGCTTTCAAAACCACAGCAACATGCAGGCCCCCACAGTATGACAAATTGACGGACATGTGGGGGTTTCTGTTGAATACGAACAATTTATTGAAAACACTATCAGGCACCCAGTTAAGTATATATATATATATATCCATCCTCTGAGATTGCTTTTATAATATCATATTACCTTGCAGAAATAAGACTTAAGAAGTTCAGTAATTTTCCCAAGGTCAGCTAGTATGTGAGTGATCCATCAGGGGATCAAATTCAAGCAGGCACAGCTCTCTATATACAGTGGGATTTTAAACACTTTGCCTTAGGTCCAATGTGTCTCCTCTGGAATACTCAACTTTTCAAATATCCCTTTTAAAATACTCTTATCAAGAACCCCAGTCACAGTCCTCATTGAGTGACAGATCAAGCTAGTGTCCAGTCTATAATCAGGCCACCTTTCTTTTCTTTTTCTTTTTTTTTGTAGGCCTGGGGGTTGAACTCAGGGCCTCGTACTTGCATGCTTTGCAAGTGCTGGACCACTGAGCTGCATCCTCAGCCCGTTTTTTAACTTTCACTAAGTTACGCAGACTGCCTCTGGTCTGGAACTTGCGATCCTCCTGCCTCCGCCTCCCGAGCCGCTGGGATTACAGGCATGTGTCACCGTGCCTGGCTAGGCCACCTTTCTTCTAATATGGATACTTCTAATACTAGGCAACATTATTATCACTGTTTCTGCACTGTGGGTGTCTTCTTCCCTGACCTACTACATGGTTCACTGATTTTAGACTTCAGGTCTAGGACCCTTAGGGATGAATAGGTGTATGTCATACTGAGCTTGCTGGGTGCTTCAAGGTCATCTTGAGACCAAAAGTAAGCCCAGCTCTCCTAGGAAGATACTCTGAGCATACAGACAACTGTTTTTCCCCCAAAAAACCACAGGCAGAGAAAGACCTGTGGCAGGACTTGTGGAGTCTTGAGGGTTCTAGAGGATAATGGGAATTTCTTATGCAAGCTTTCATTTACTGGGTCAATTAACTGGCTGAGATGTGAGACAAATTCACTGTGCACATGTGGTCTGTCTATAAAACAAGCTGCATTGGAATGCGGAAATTCTCAGTCTAAGAGAAGATGTTATCTGGGAGGAATGGCACAGAAAATATTGCCTAGCTATTAGCACCTTAAGACTGAGCAGTTTGTTAGACAATCTGTTGAAGGAGGCAGTGACTAGACGGACTAAAACTACAGACTGGCAAGCACTACAGTTGATCTGCCTAATATGAAACTCAATATGATCTGTCCAATAGGAAATTATTGAGCACCAAAAGTGTGGCTAGTCTGAGCCATAGTCTGGCCTCCTTTGTGCAGAATCTGCTTACATTGTTACCTGAAAGAGGTCTCTGCTGGTGAAACAAATATGCATCATGCATGTGCATGACTTGGCATTTTCTTTTCAAATCAACTATTTGGCTTCTAATCTAAAGCACCTATTTAGGGCAGGGGTCTCTAACTCCCAGACTGTGGCCTACTAGAAACTGGGCCACACAGTAGGAAGTGAGTGCTAGGTGAGCAACTGAAGCTTCATCTGTATTTACAGCAGTTCCCATCTCTCACTTTACTACCTGTGCTCCCTGGAAAATTTGTCTTCCATGAAACTGATCCTTGTGAGAAAAAGGTTGGAGACCACTGTTTTGGGGGATCCATATTCTGTTTCTAACTCCTATCTTCTATTTCTTTCTTTTTTTTTCTTTTTCTTTTCTTTTCTTTTTTTTCAGTACTGAGGGTTGAACCCATGGCCTTGTACTTGCATGCTTTGCAAGTGCTGGACCACTGAGCTGCTGTCTCCAGCCCATTTTTTACTTTTTGGGACAGAGTCTTGCTAAATTACATGGACTGCGTCTGGTCTTGAGCTTGAGATCCTCCTGCCTCTGCTTCCCAAGCTGCTGGGATTACAGGCACACACCACCATGCCCAGCTCTCTAACTCCTATTTCTAAACTGAGATGTGTTGGGTTCTTTCTGGGGTTTCTCTCTCTCTGCCTTGTGGGTGGAAGCAAGAGGTGGGTGCCCGGACACTGCACCTGGTGGTGAGGGTGTGGCCAGAGAACAGAGCATCATGCACAGTATAAAAGGACAGGGGTTTATTCACAAAGGAGGAGAAAGGAACAAAGGATTAGGGAGAAGGGAAAGGGGAGTTGGAGAAGGAAAGCGCTCAGCTGCTGTTTCTGCCACTGGGGCAGAGACTCCCGGGTGTCCCTGATCTTCTGGCTTGCAGGCTTCACCACTTCAGGGGCCCTGTGCTTGATTTTCAGAGGCTTGGCCCTTGGAGTCTTGCCTCTTGAAGCTGTCAGTCCATGTAGGATGTCCAGCGTTGTAGAGGTTGGGGTCAGATAGAGGTGGCAGGCGGTTTGAAGTATGATGAAGGCAGTTTGGAGGAAGGCTGAAGGCTAGGCTAGGCAGACAAGTAAATGGGCCTTGGGCCCTTAAGGAACCACAAGGACCCAGTGAGCTTTTCTTGGATGGTGTCCACAATGGCTACTGAGCTCTGAGCTCTGGAGTTTATATGGCCTGATAGCCAGCCAATCAGGGAAACACGGTTGGATCAGAAATGCCCAATCAGGCACCGGGGAGGCTTTAGATGCTACCATACCTTGGGTGCCATCTTCGCCCACTCGATGGGAGGGGGGAGGAGTGAGATACCTGGATATATGGCAAAGGTGACCTGTTGCTATCTTGCCCCATAGGATTCAGTGGGAGCAAATGACCCAGATATAGGGTAAGGGTCATTTGTCCTGGAGGAGAGGGATCGATCCCCTGAGTGGGCTAGATGAGCTCCTGGGACTGGCCATGTTTGGGATATTCTCTATCCTCCTGGGAATTCCAACAGAGATGATTCCCTATTCTCACTCTGGTCTATACCAGTATCTCTCCAGTTTTAACTACTATTTCTCATTTGTTTCTAGACCGTCAATATCATTCAAAGCTCCCCAAACCTTCCCTGATATTTGGATATTCATCAGTCCCGTTTCATTGACCTTCTAGATAGTCAGTTCCGGAACCATATCTTTGATCACATACCCTGACCATTGTTTTCATATCACACACAGAAAACTCTTCTTCTAAGTCATAATTTATCCCCCACTGGAGCATGCAGTGTAAATGCTTTAATTAATGTCTGATTGCTTGCATCATTGCTTTGCTCTATCTTGCCATGTCCTCTCTTTACATGTGTACCCCATGTGGAGAAAGGTGTTGATGGCAAATAGCTTGAAGCTAGGTATTATGCCTTTGGAAGTAACATCTAAATGTTATAAGAAGGACTTGATGGGTTGTGACCTACAGTAACTTGTGGGCATCTGGCTGGGCTAGCTGCCATAAATGTGTCCCCTGCAGACCTGACATAGTACCTGAATTCCTTCAGGAGAGATGCATTTCTCATTATGCTTTGGTCCCCACGAGAAGAAACATTTATTACCCTGATGCTCCAGAAAAGAGTGAAGCTGTTGGAAGATGCTATGTAGGGGAGAGAAGAGCTCTGAGAAAAAGAAGACATTAAGGAAACATGGGGTGGGGAATGCCTAAAAATACACTTGGCTATCTTCCCAATTTTTCTTTGGGCTGGCCCTCTCCTGGGTCTGGAAAGCATTCATATCCTTGCTTTTCCTTCCAGCCCCACAGAGCCAGTGCTAGAGGAATAAACTCTGTGACAGTAAATCAACAAAGTTGAGAGATCAGTCAGTCAATCTTAAGAGTATTCTTGGATTTGTGGATGCCTTGAGAAGGATGCTTAGAGAAACCGAGGATAGGGTAGTTATTAAAAGAGATTAAAGGGTATTAGCTAGTGCCTCAGCAAGTTATAATTAAAAAAAAAGGAATGGAGAGGAAACAGGAGACTAATTTTTCCAGTCGCTGAAATTTCAAGGAGGAGTGAGTTGGTCTGTGAACCATTACTGCTTTATATTAATTCTCCTGTATGGTTCAATCTAACCCAAATACAAGTCTTTCTCGGTTGTAAATGCCCTAGTCAATTTCACTGTATAATACAAAGAGGAGGCAGCTGGAGAGATCAGGCAGCCACAATCCCCTCTGATGGTATTATTCTCTGAAGAATCTTTTAAATTTATTTTTCTTTTGTGTTACTGTGCAATTGAACCTAGGGTGCTTCATCCCTGAGCTGCTATACCAGGACTCCTTTTGATTTTTTTTTGTTTTGAGACAGTCTTGCAAAATTGTGCAGGCTGCCTCTGGCTTCAAACTCATAATCCTCCTGCCTCACCTTCATGAGTGACTGGGTTTACAAATGTGCACCATGGCACTTGGCTTCTCTGAAGGATCTTAATTCTCATTCTGAAAATAAGTGACTAGTTTCTAGGACACACCCTTGACACAAAGAAGGGAATTATAGCATCCATCTAGGGAATTTGAGTCCAAGAGAAGTAAAAGACTAGATTTTGCTTAGAATACCTGACAGTCAAGTAGCAAAGCAAGTAGTCAAGTAGCACAGTAGCAACTTTGTGGCTTGTATAGCAATGACTTAGTCCCTTTGTTATGAGTTAAGACAGCATAAAGATGGAAAGCCACCTACTTGATGAGATTTAACACAATCCTTCTAGTTTTCCCCCCTCAACATTCTCTTGCACTTCACTCAAAGGTCTGTTTCCTTATTAGAACTTCTGAGTATGAACTTAAGGCATATCTGTTAACATGCAAACAATCTGGGTAGTGCCATATTTAATTGGTGGTATTCATTTAATCTTTTCTCTTTTTTTCTTTTTCTTTCTTTCTTTCTTTCTTTCTTTCTTTCTTTCTTTCTTTCTTTCTTTCTTTATTCATTTATTTATTTTGGTACTGAGGGTTGGACCCAGGGACTTGCGCTTGCATGCTCTGCAAGTGCTGGACCACTGAGCTGCACCCCCAGCCCATTTTTTACTTTTTGAGACAGGGTCTCGCTAAGTTACGCAGACTGCCTCTGGTTTCGAACTTGCGATACTCCTGCCTCCGCCTCCTGAGCTGCTGGGACTACAGGCATGCGCCACCTCGCCCAGTGTATTCATTTAATCTTAAGCAAGGATCAGAATTCTGAGAAATGCTTTTGGGGAAAGAAGCTTAAATCATCAGGTTGCTGTGTAAATTGATGCAAAAAAGAGATATACCAACTTTGCCACCCTAAAATTTTTGTAGAAGTTCAATTTTGATAGTTTTTATGTATAATTTTATTACTTTAGAAGATCAGACAGCACTTGTACATGAATCTCTTGGTGTTGTTACCCAGAAGAAAATATTTTTTAAAAGCTAGACACATATTACTCCCATATGTCTGTAAGCTTGTCATGCTGTGGGGGCTTGCATGCTTTTGTGATGCTGAAAGCTGTACCATCCATATCTCAGTTACCAACAAGGCCACCCATGGTGGACAGGTTTCAGCTGAGCTTCCAGACTAAGACAGACTAGGGAGAGGGACCCAACAGCCCACTCTTGAAACAATTAGCCATTGAAAACCTTATGAATAGCAGAGAAGCACTGTAAAATGTAGTGCCAGAAAATGAGGTCCCCAGACTGGAAGGCACTCAAGAAACAACTGAGGAAGAGTTGTCTTCTCAAGGTAGAATCAACCTTAGTGACAGGAATGGAGTAAATCCCTTGGGATGTCCTTTTGCCAATGTGGCATAGCTGAAAAAAATGAGAAGCCTAGTGGCTGCAACAATGGACTCAAATGTAAAAAAGATCATGTACATGACACAGCATTGCATAGTGTTTCATTCTGCTGTACTTAGGGTTGCTATGAGTCAGATCCAATAACTCAATGGCACATAAGAACAAGAAGACACATATCAAGATTTATGTAGACAAACATGGGGTTGAATGGAGGCCTCTGTATTATTGATTGACTTTTTCACCTTTAATTCCTATATTCATAATGGTTTTCTAGTCCATAGCAGATTTAATAGGATAAGAAATGGCAGAAGTGGCAGTATCATAAAGTGGTAGCTGATAGCCTGACAAAGAGAGTGAAAAAGGAAAAGCACAAATTCAGATGTGAGATTTTTCAAAGTGCACAGCAGTCTGAGATCAAGTAAGGGAGGAACGAATAGCACTTTATGTGTGAAGACTCTAATATCACTATGTGCCAGTGATACAACCACCAATTTTCATTAGGCACGATTGCAAGACATAATAAAATGTTAGAATTAGATTCAGTCTCCTGCCAGGTGTGGTAGCATACACCTGTAATCCAAGCCCAGCAACTTGTGAGGTAGAAGCAGGAGGATCGTGAGTTGGAGGCCAGAGGCAGCCTGTGCAACTTAGAAAGACCCTGTCTCAAAAAATAAAAAAATAATAAAAAAAAATTAAAATAGGGTAGAGATACAGCTTAGTGGTAGAGCACTTGCAAAGTATGTGCAAGGTCCTGGGCTCAAACCCTAGTACTGAAATAGGGAGAGAAAGAGAGAGAGAGAGAGAGAGAGAGACAGAGACAGAGAGACAGAGACAGAGGCAGATTGATTTAGTCTCCTCTCCTGAACTGAGGGTAGGTACAAAGGAGGAAAACTGAAGGTATTAGGCTATTAGCTGAAGTGGGTGATTTATGTTTATTATTCCCTTAATTATTCAACATTTTAAAACAATAGGTATTATCATCTCTATTTTAGAGAAGAGAAATTTGAAGTTGGAGGATGGGAGAAGATCAAGTTCACTGCCTTAGACACTACATGATTGACTGTTTTCCTTTCCCCATCACACTTGCTATGTGCCACTAGCATTATGTCATTGCTGCTCTCCCCTTTACGTGATCATTTCTTTCTACACTTCCTGTCACTCATTTGTGACCTTATCTCAGAGTCTCTTACTATCTACATTACCAAATCCTTTCTCTACTGAAAGGTCTAGCTCAAGTTCCATCTCTTCACAGGGCACCTCTTATCGCACACTGCGTGGCTTTCTTTTCTGTCCAATTACCATAGCACTTGTGGCAATTCTGAGTTCTTAACCATCCTTGGTATTTATCATTCCTTATTCTGTACAATATTGTGCTTGGCTTTACCTTCTTGTCTAAAGGCTCATTACCTTTTCTGTCTTTTCTTTGTTCCATTTCCTAATTCTGTATTAAACACATATTTACTCCTGGTAAATCCTTGGCTGGTTAGAATGTTCCTAGACTAATAAGCAATCTATTCTGAACTTGCCCCTTTCTGACTAGCTAATGCCCATATGAGTCCTTGTTCATGAATCATAAACCCCTATAATCCCAATTTGGAAATGTCTAACATCATTTTATGAATTCTTTCTCCGCTCTTCATTGACTTTGCACATGGTCCACCGGACAAGCTTCTGCTTAACCTCTACCCATGCAGAGGGACATTTTCTTTCACGTTTTGAATTCCTCAGTGACAGCTAATATTTGAACATTGGATTGATTAATTGTTGCAGCCCTAAAAATTAGGCAGAGCTAAAGCAAAATTTTCTCTCATATTGTAGCCTCACTATTCTATCATAACTTTGGCCAAAGTAGTTTCATCCAGATTCTTCCTCCCCTTTGTCTTCATCTCTCTCTCTCTCTCTCCCTTGCAGTCCATAGTGAGTGCTCTTGCCTACAACTCTATCCCCAAGAGCCACTGTCCTTTGCTAGGTCAGACCCTTTATTCCCTTCCGTTCTCTACTGGTAAGGTCACTTCATCAAACTAAAGCTCATTAAAAGAAAAGGCAGAGAAGCGATTCAGCATCCTGACCCCAGATATTGTAGCTGAAAAAGCCCTTTGCCTTTTATATTTCAAACTGAATAGGTGTATGACTCAGTAGTGGAAGGATTTGTAGCTGACACTCAATAGAAGCTGCTCTCGAATTTTGACAAATCCCATCTTGAGCCAAGAAGAGAAACAGATATTGATCCTAAGTGTACCTAATTCATCTCTGCACTTGTAATCCCAAAAGAAAATGCCTTCTATGACCAGAGGGCAGTCAATATTTTTTCCATCTTGTAAAATAAATAGCAGTTATTTTGGTGTGTCTTCATGCGTCCGAGGCACCAGAAGTAAACAAAGAGTTGATTTTTCCTTTTTCTACAGTGGAGTCATAATAACTACTGGGTCCCTTGTTTGGACTAATTAAAACCACATCAAATAATTTGGATTGATGAGTGGCTACGGGCGATTGTATCATGCTTTGGCCACATTAACAGGGAAGCCTCATTCTCTGGGCTCAGAGTGGTATAGCTGCTGAGACTCAGCTGGAGACATACAATAAATTGCAAGAGATTTCATTTCAGGAGACTCTCTTTGACTCCAGCAGTATTACAGTTTTAGCCACATTGGGTGGTGTTCAGACCAGCCAGGGGTCTACTTACAAACATGGTTTTATTTATTGTCCTTCCTCCCCTTTACCTGTGAGGCTGGAGTTAGTTATGGCAGAACTTCCAGAGGGTCAATGGGTCAGGCCAGAGAGAGAACTGTTCTGTTTCCACAATCATTCTGTATATTCTCAACCCCGATAGAGGGTCATAAGTTGTTGAAAATACTGAAAAACTGATTTGTGTCTATATTGATCCAAGCCCTGCATCATTTCCCATCCACCCCAGGTCAATTCCAACGAACAAGCACAAATTTTCTCTGAAATGATGTGCGTCAAACACTGAGCCTACATGCATGCAAACTATTTGGTCAATTCTAGTTTTTTCTACCCATTAGTAGTTATTGTGATTATTGCATTTAACTAATTTACTCAGACAAATGATCCTCTATCTTTCTGAAGATAAGAATAATAACAGAAATCAAATTTGGAGTAGTCAAGTTAAAACTCAAGGTTTTGAATAGGTATTAGTTTCAAATTACAAATCATTTGATTTTGATAATTTAAGAGAACAATCTAGATTTTTTCACAAATTTCCTCTCAGTTCCCTGTAAAATTCTTACTTGAATAGAATATGAACCTTACTCAGAGAGGCAATTCTGATTTCTCATTATCTGCCAAAACTTTTGGGTGCTGGACAAACAAGTCATCACAACATGACACTCAGCTGTTTGGGAATTGTGCACACGTTTCCACTCTCTAGCCGTGTTGGCCTCCTCTTTCTTCCTACCAAAGAACACAGATTCTCCCACTTAGTATTAATGATTTTCTAGCTGGTTTTCCCAAGCTTCTCATGAGTAGACCTGCAGTTTCTCTACCCTGTTCTGAGAAGTTTCCTCTGAAGGCACAGAAAGTACACGTTCAGGTCTCATCCTGCTCATAAGTGTGGAGATGAGTGGGAAATAAATGGGCAAAATGAAACATGATTGTGTCTAACAGTGTACCATTTCTACCTAATATGAATTTGTACCTTAACATCAGTAACATTAGTAGAAATACAATAACCAAAGAGCTTATTAATGTGAATGAGCAAGTGCTATGTTTTAAAGAGAAAATATAATTTGATGAAGAGTTAAAAACCCTAGTAACTGTTCTTTGGCTTTGGCCCAAAGTAACTCAGTGTCCTTGGCTAAGTTATTTAGGATTTCAGGGTTTCAGTGTCCTCATTGTGGAACAGAGGGGCTTGGGATTAGTGGCCACCAAGCCCCCTTGCTGCTATAATATTCTAGGAGTATATATCTCTAAGGCATGTAAATAAGCAATTTGAGGAGATTTGCATTGTTTTCTTTATAACTATAATGCAGAAATTGAGATATTGGGTTTATCTCAGCATGGTTAAAACTCAAGAAATATCAAGCTTATGTTATGAATCTCCTTAGTGGATCAAAGCATTTACCAAAGCTCTTCCTCAATACTTTCATCTTCTAGGCACCCAAGGATGAAAAATGTGGTGAGTATTAGCAAAACTAATACTCTTACAATGTATATTGTCTGTTGCATTACATTTCACAACATAGTTGGTGCGTTGATACTAGTTTTTATTATGCATAAATATTCATAATCATGGGTTCTCATACATATTAAGGAAAAAAATGAACAGAACTCAGAGATATTATCTAGTCTTTCTTTCTACACATGAAACTCTAAAGCCCCAGTGAAGAGAATTTGCCTAAAGTTACCTAAATAATTAAAAATGTTTGAGAGCCTGAATTGACTTAGCTGACACCTTTTTAATCCTTATTTTTTGTTTGTTTTGTCTGACAATTCCACAGGATATACACATTGTAAGCATGTAAATTTAAAATCATTGAGGTAATATAAAGTATAATTTCATTAGATTTATTTGTATACCTAATCTGTATACCCAGTAATAAAAATACATTCTTATGATTCATGTAGAATTATTGAACATCTTCTGCAGACTTCAGACTTCCTCCTTAATCTCTTTAGGAACTGGCATAGCCAGTTCCTCTGGTTTGTAACTTATCTAAAGTCACCGGCTAAAGTTAAGTTTCTCCCTTAACTGGCATCCTTAGAGATGGGCCTGGAACAGGGGATTTAGTGGTCAGTATGCATTCTGTCTCTCATATCAAGCTGGTATTTATTGCTTTTTCAACATCTTATCTAGTATCTGTTTGAATACATCCAATAAATGGAGCTTCCCACTGAGTGACATACCCAATTCTGCCATAAGAATGCTGCCTCTGATTTTGACCTTAAATTAGATTCCTTGTGACTCCCACTCCTCTGTCCTAGTTTGTCCTCTGCCACCTTGCATAGTGTTACCCACACCATGATACCCCATCCACACATGAAGACAACCAAAGTGTGCCTTCCACACCTGTCTTCCATCACCAGGCTCAGCTTTCCAATTCCATTCTCCCTTTCATTCTTCACACTGTGTTTCCCCTCCTTTGGGTATTTCTCACTGTCCTTGGGAAAACATTGTGCTCCAAATAGGACACAATTCCCTAGATGTTCTCTATCAGTGTAAGAGTATAAGGGAAGCTGCTATTCACCATGAACAGGATACTACCTTTCCATCAGGCACAGGCACTCATCAGTTTTCACTTATTGCTTTGTTAAGGGGTGATGAATTTGCTCAATCCTTCCTTTGGTTTCTCAGCAGAAGGCAGGCAGTGGAGCAATGGGCTTGATTTCAAGAATCTCTTTCCTGCTAGAACAGTGAAGAGTCTGTCAATATCTTTTCTAGGTGCATTTTGTCAAACCAATATTCCAATAGATAGCCATTAGCACCTCACCCTATGCTTCAGAATCACATTTGGGAGAATTTACTTTGACTGATCACAGCTTGCTGGGATTATTTGGTTCTATGGATCCAATCTTATGTTTCAAAAACTGTTTCCTATCAGTGATGATGTGTGTACCCTTTGCTCTACTGATTTGCAAAGAGCAGGATAGAAATGAGTTCTTTGATTTTCTTTGAGTTTTAGCTAAAGGAAAGAACAATCTCACTCTCTAGTTCTTCCCCACTCCAATTAGAGTCAGCCACTGAAGATAAAAGATATCACACCTCATAAGAAATCTGATCAAAGTAAATTGTCACCCTATTGACACCTTGAGACGGCAAGTTGCACAGGGCACATTCTAGGCTCCGGCAATATGGATGTTTTTCTTTGTAGGAAAGTATCTGATTTGGGGAGTTTATTGTCCTCTAGATTGGGATGTGGTGATTGGTTAGGTAAAAGCACCAAAGGCAGAGTGAGTCTGATTCTTATAATAACCTGAGGTTATATTTTTATCAGGGCACCAAAAAAAAAAGATAACTTTCCTAAGCAGAGGGGATTTAAGGATATAATTCTCTTCCAGTGGAAGAGCAGCTATTCAGAGGGAAAACAGTTTAATAGGCCAAAGGAAACAAAATCCAGTTGGTGACAATAACAATACATTTTATGGGAAAATATGTAGTAAGAAAGTAACATGCATTGTTTGGGACACCTGTAGTTAATTATTGCTGCTAAAGACATTAAAATAAGTTTCTTTGCTCATATATCTTCACAGACTGTTTGGCAATATTAAATGACAAAAGCTTAATAATCAAAAGTACTGAGTTAGCAAATGTTTTCTAATTTTAATAACTTCTTGTTGTAATTACCAAGTCTTAGAGTGAAATGATTTAATTAGAAAGTAATCAAGAAGTGTCTACTGTTAATTGAAGGAATTATAAAAGATCTACATTTTTAATATATTTCTGAGGTAATAAAGTTAGAGTTTACCATAATTATTTTTAAACCGCCATGATGAGAAATGTTTGACGTGAGAACAAGGTACTTGATACTTCTAAGAGTGGCACAGTCATTGAGTCCATGGTGAGATTACAAGATCTAATTCATCTTGTGGAAATAATAGCATTAATGAAGATGACAATAACAATAATAGATCTGGGGATGTATCTCAGTTTGCCTAGTATGCATGACGCTCTTGGTTTCATCTTCACCACTGCACCACCATCATCATCATCAATAATAATAATAACAATAATAATAATAATAATAATAATGGCTATTTTTAATGAGAATTTGCCATCTGTTAGAGAAACAGTAAGTCAAAGTAGAAATTATACCTTTTTATAATTTATTTTATGATATATTGTAAAATTTATATAATTATATGAATTTATATACATTTATAATATTTTATAATATATTCTCTAATCACATGATAAACCTTCAATGAATAACATGAAATCATGTTGAATGAATACAGTGCAGAATCAGAAATAAGAGACTGTGACATGATCCCCAATATCAGTTCTAATGGCACTGGGTTACTTACTCAAAGTTGTCATTAGCCCCCACCAGATGCACATGCTCTTTTGAGGTAGGTAGATTTACTTGTGCCTGCAGCTGTAGCACTGTGACATCTGATCTTGGAAACTAAGCAGGGTCGGACCTGGTTAGTACTTGGATGGGAGACCTCCTGAGAACACCAGGTGCTGTAGGATTGGGAGAAGGACCCAGCAACCCACTCCCTAAAAATAATCTGCCATTGAAAACCCTATGAATAGCAGAGAAGCACTGACAATAGTGTTTTGCCTGTCATAGGTAGGGCTGCTATGAGTTGGACACTGACTCAACGGCACCTAACAATAACAGATTTACTTGTACTTTCCTTGAATTCCAGAATATAATGTGCATTTTTATCCACATTTAGTTCAATTCAAGTGGGAAAGACCTTGCTCTAAATCCTAGATCATACATTTCTATTGTTTCTTGTTTATCCTCATAATGTCCATGAATTCAAACACATAGTATTAGTGGGTATTTGCAGGATAGAAGTAATATTCAAAGGCATATAGATATTCAAAGGCAAAGGAGGGAATGAAGAAGAAATAAAGAGAACTTAATGGCACTTTCATGAAAGTAGGATTGGTTCTACTGAATATTATAAAGATAAAATCATTCAGCCTCGTACTACTTGTGTTGAGTTGAAGAGGTGAGATTTACTTTTAAATATTTAACTGTGTAAAGCAATCAGTGTCATGCGCTTTGGAAAATTCACCTCTTCACTAAACTCACTCATCTCATGCTGTCCCTCCCAGGCCCATCACTATGGTGCTCCTGATTCACCATCCAAAGTCTTTAGCTACAGTGAATTACCAGGGACTTAATAGTTATCTGGGGTTTAATGACTCTTCTGTGCGTCTTGGACCATCAACTCCTCCCGAACTCCCATTAATCCCAGGGGCAATGGCTTAAACCATGATCATTATTGCTTTAACAAACACTTCCAGAATACCATGAGAGTGATTTTCCATTTATCTTCCATGGAAATTCATTCTGCGAGACTGACATTGTCAGCTTAAGAGACACAAGCTATTGTCTCAAAATTTAAAAAATGGTATTATTGCTCTCTGCATTTATTATACTGAAAGACAAATGCTAATTGAATGTTAAAGTTCCCAGCTTCCTGGAGACAGAGAAATGCTAGCCAATTTTCTTTTTAAAAGTTTTGTTAATATCATGATGAGACCTTTATTTTATATAGGTAAAATCTACTAGAGGGATGAGAGGGGTTTTGTGGGTAGGTGGTGAGGTATCTTGAAGAATTAGTATTTAAAAGAAAGCCAATTTTAGCAGACTGAATCAACAAACAAATGAATTAAGTAACAAGCATTAATTCATTTAAAAATTCTTTTGTCATGGACTTTTAACTTTTGGTCTATAGATTCAACCAACAAAAGCTGTGAACTCTCATTGTTGTGAAAACAAAATGAAAAGGTAAGCTTACAATTCATAGTGCCAATAAGTAGAAAAATATGAGATGATTCACCAAACATCCAGATTACAATAAAAAATTTTATAGTGCATTATTATTGAGGAACATATTAAGTTGTTGTTGTTAGGTGCTTTGGAGTTGGGTCCAACTCTTAGTGACCCTATGTACAACAGAATGAAACACTCCCTGAATCTGTGACAGGCACATGTTCTTAGTTATGTTTAAACTAATTGTTGCAAACCCTGTGTAAATATATTTAGTGGAGGGTTTTCCTTTATTCCTGGTCCTGCATCTCTCCTAAACATCATAGCTTTCTTCATTTGTTTTTCCTGACTACATGTCCAAAATATGTAAGACACAGTATAGCCATCCTTGCTTCCAAGGAGCAATCTGATTACACTTCTTCTAGGATAGAAGTGTTGGTTCTTGTGGCAGTCCGTGGTATATTCAATATTCATCTCCAGCACCATATTTCAAAAGCATCAATTCCTATCCTGTATCCCTTATCCAATGTTCAGTTTTCACAAACATGTGACTTTGAAAATACCATAGCATGAGTCAGGTGCACCTTCGTCTTCAATATGACATCTAATTTTCAACACTTTAAAGCGGTCTTTTGCAACAGCTTTTCCCAATATAATACATCTTTTGATTTCTTGACTGTTGCTTCTACAGATGTTGATTGTACAACAAAGTAAAGCAAAATCTTGGACAACCTCAATATTTTCTCGATACATCATGAAGTTGCTTACTGATGCAGTTGTAAGGATTTTTGTTTTGTTGATGTTGAGGTGCAATGCATACTGAAGGCTGTGTTCTTTGATCTTCATCAGTAAATGTTTCAAATCCTGTTCATGAACAAGCAGTGTTTCCTTGTGCCATTCAAACAACTGCCTCCTAGTCCATGTACAGATTCCTCATGAATACAATTAGGTACTCTAGTATTCCCATTCTTTGCAGTGTTATCCATAATTTGTTATGATACACACTGTCAAATATCTTTGCATGGTCAATAAAATATAGGTAGACACCTATCTGGTGTTTTCTACTTTCAGCTATTATCCATTTGATATCAGCAATGATGTCCCTGGTTCTACACTCTCTGCTGAATCTGGCTTGATTTTCTGGCAGTTCCCTGTACATATATTGCTGCAGTCACTTTTGAATGATCTTTAACAAAATTTTGCTTGCATGTCATATTAAAGATATCATTTGATAATTTCCACATTCAGTTGGATCCCCTTTCTTGGGAATAGGGACAAATATGGCTTTCTTCTAGTCAGCCAGGTAGCTGTTCTCCAAATCTCTTGGTATAAGAAAGTGAACACTTCCAGTGCTTCATCTATTGGTTAAACATCTCTATTAGTACTCTATCAATTTCTGGAGCCTTGTGTTTCACCAATTTCTTCAAGGCATCTTCCACTTCATCCTTCAATATAATTTGTTCCTGACCATATGGAACCTCTTAAAATGGTTGATCATCCACCAATTAATTTTGGTATAATGACTGTGCCTTTTTTCATCTTCTTTTGATGTTTTCTGTGTCACTTAATATTTTCCCTATTGATACTTTCACTATGTCACTTGTGACTTGAATTTTTTTTTCAATTCCTTAGGCTTGAGAAAACCAGAGCATGTTGTTCCCTTTTGGTTTTCTATATCCAGCTCTTTGCACATGTCATTAAAATATTTGATTTTGTCTTCTTGAGCTACTCTTTGAAATCTTCTGTTTAGTTCCTTAACTTCATCATATCTTCCTTTTACTTTAATTGCTAAATATTCAAGGGGAAATTTCAGAATCTCTTTTGACATGTAACTTGGTCTTTCTTTGTTTTTCCCATCTTTTTAATACCCTTTTTCTTTTTTCATGAATATTGTCTTTGATGTCATATCACAACTCCTCTGGTCTTCTATCATTAGTGTTTAATCCATTAATCCTATTCTTCTGGTGGTCTCTTAACTCATGTGGGATATACTCAAGGTCATACCTTGGCTCTCATACACTTGTACTAATTTTCTTCAGTTTCAGTCTTCATATGAGCAGTTGATGGTCTGACCCACAATCAGCACATTATATTGTTCTGACATTTGATATTGAGCTTTGCTATTGTCTCTTTCCACAAATGGCATCAATTTGGTTTCTGTATGTTCCTTCTGGTGAATTCCATGTGTATAGTTGGTGCTTATGTTGGTGAAAAAGTGTATTTGAAATGAAAAGTCATTGGTCTGAAGAAATTCTCTCATGCATTCTCCAGAATAGTTTCTGTCACCAAGGCCATATTTTCCAACTAGTAAACCTTCTTTGTTTCTGGCTTTTGCCTTCTAGTCACTAGTAATTATCAGTATTTCCTGGTTGTATGTACCATCTACTTCAGATTGCAGGAGCTGGTAAAAATCTTCCCTATCTTCATTTGTGGCCTTAGTGGTGGGAGTATAAATTTGAATAATAGTCATATTAAGTGGCCTTCCTTGTAGGCATTTGGATATTATTCTATCACTGTCAGTATTGTACTTCAGGCCAGATCTTAAGATGCTCTTTTTGATGATGAATGCAACCTCATTTCTCTTTAATTTGTCATTTTGAGCATAGTTGTCCGTATGATTACCTGATTTTAAATGGCCTATACTAGTCCATTTTAGCTCACTGATGCCTAGGATGTCAATTTTTATGGGCTCCATTTCCCTTTTGACAATTTCTAATTTTCCTAGATTCATACTAAGTACATTCCATGTTCCAATTATAATAATGAATATTTACAGTTGTTTTTCCTAATTTTGAGTCATGCCACATCACCAAATGGAGGTCCTTGGGGATTTACTCCATTCCTTTCATTAAGGTAGACTCTAAATTGAGGAAGCAACTATTCCCTGGTTGTCTTTTGAGGCAAAAATGGGACAGGACATGGCAATCTACTCTTTAAGCGATCCTGAAACAATCAGCCATTGCAAACTCTATGAAGGTCACTATGAATCAGACACTACTCAATGGCACCTACTTACAGCAACAACAAATGACATTACCCCTACATGTCTGTCAGTTTGCCATACTGTGCAGCCTTGTTTGTTGTTGTGATGCTGAAAGCTATGCTACTAGTATTACAGATACCAGCAGGATTACTCATGACATACAGGTTTCTGCTGAGCTTCCAGACTAAGAAACACTAGGGAGTAGTACATGGCAGCCCACTCCCAAATCAATTAGCCATTGGAAACCCTATGAATAGTAGAAAAACATATTAAGTAGATTAATATAAACAATAAAAAATGGAGAGCACATTCAAACATATTCTTTGAGAGTAACATTTAAGTAAGCAAAAGTCCATGGTATAATTGTTATGCTGTTGCTGTTAGGTGCCATAGAGTCATGTCCTATGCATAGCAACCTTCAAAGGGTTTTCAATGGCTAATTGTTTTGGAATTGCCTTGGGAGTGGACTGTCACATCCTTCTCCAGTTTTTGCTGTGGGAATCGAACCAGGGACCTCAGAGACTGCAGTGCGGCACTCTACCAACTGAGCTAAATCATAGCCCCATAATTGTATATGTTCATATAATTCTGAGTATTCACTGTTTAGAAAGAAATTATTGACTCCCTTATGTAATTTCAGAGTCCCAGTGTCTTTTTTTAGGCTACTGTTACTCTATTTGTAACCAACATGTCTGTGCACTCTATCAGAGTTGTGGGTTGTAAAGTTTAATTCCTATTATTCTCTCACTTAACTAGGCATAGTCACTGGCTATAACAGCAAAATTTTTGTCTGTTTCCAAATATTTCTTTCTTAATACTTAACTGGTCATGTGTCCTAACAAAACATAACTAGTGACACTGGCTCACTAAGACCCATATCATTTTAAAGTATGCATAAATAATTCTTTTCATTGCAAGTACCTTTATATTTTATTTTAAGTCTTTCTTAAAATATTTTGTTTTGGTTCCACAATATCTATTCATTAATATTTTATAAACAAAATAAAAACTCTTATGTTATAATTTATCAAATTGATAATAACTAAAAACCTTTAGTACTTAAAAGTCACTTCTTGATATTTTTGACTGAAATTTTATTCAATTATGTAACAAAATAAAAGAGAAAATATAAAATATTAAGATTCAAAGTTAGTATCACAGTTTTTGCCCAGCACTTTGGAACACTTTAAGAGAAAGGCTTTTTGCCCTTAGTAAGTGAATAAGATGTTTTCCTTTCAAGTTTTGATGGGCAAATGCAACATCATTTCCTTTTTATTGGCTCCTCTTGATTTTCTTGAGGTAGATCAGGCATTTCAGGTCTTAAAATATCCATAATCAAAGTTTGGTTTAAAGTCAGGAAAGGTGTTTGCCAGGGTTGTATCTTTTCACCTTACCTCTTCATTTTCTATGCTGAGCAAATAATCCCAGAAAATGGACTTTACGAAAAAGAACATGACATCAGAATTGGAGGAAGACTCATTAACAACCTGTGATATGCAGATGGCACAACTTTACTTGCTGAAAGTGAAGAGGATATGAAACATTTACTGATGAAAATCAAAGAACATAGCCTTCAGTATGGGTTGCACCTCAACATCAACAAAATAAAAATCCTTACAAATGGGTCAGGAAGTAACTTCATGAAAAATGGAGGAAAGATTGAGGTTGTCCATGATTTTGATTTACTTGGTTCTATAATCAACGCCCATGGAAGCAGCAGTCAAGAAATCAAAAGACTCATTGTACTGGGAAAAGCTGTTGCAAAAGACCTCTGTAAAGTGTTGAAAAATAAAGATGTCAGGTTGTAGACAAAGGTGCACCTGACTTGCATGATATTTTTAGTTGCATCACGTGATTGTGAAAGCTTTTGGACATTAAATATGAGAGATAGGAGAAGAATTGATTCTTTTGAATGATAATGCTGGAGATGAATATTGAATATACCATGGACTGCCAAAAGAACCAACAGACCTCTCCTAGGAGATGGGCAATCAGAGTGCTCCTTGGATGCAAGGATGGCTAGACTGTGTTTTACGTATTTTGGACATCTTGTCAGGAGGGATCAATCCCTGGAGATGGACAAGTCAACAACAACAACAACAGGAAAACCCTCCACCAGATGGACTGACACTGTCTGCAGCAATGTGCTTCACCATAAATAATATTGTGTGCCTGGCACAGAATTGGAGAGTGTTTTGTTTTGTAGTACATAGGGTCGCTATAAGTGGGCCCTTCCTTGATGGCACCTGACAACAACATCTAAACATTCATATATAATATAAGAAATTTCTCCTGCCATATCTACCATTGTAGAAAAAATGGCCATTGACCATCCAGAATATGTGACCTACAGAGTAATTTTCAAACTTTTGATCTAGAACATCTACTCCTAGTTTTGTTCTATCTTATAAAGTTGTTATATCAGATTTACCAGTTTCCTCATCAGTGCTGGAATGCTGATACCACAATGACAGTTTTTGATTTTTTAGTGACATGCAAAAGTAATATCATGTCAGCATGATACTCGTATAATGAAGAATTTATAGGTTGAATTCCTGCTGTTAAAATTTAGGGGGGAATTTTCTTTCTTGTTCTGTCACAAAATGCCTAGATGAGTTAGCTTTTGCAACTCATCAATTGAGCTAAACTCCACTGTCTCTAGTAATGTTGAGATTCAAATGATAAGTAGGTTTAACTAAAAGAAGCACTGATTGAGTAGGTTTGCCAAGCCTCAGAAGATGTTCATCAAATCCTTTGTTGTCAAAATGTTTTCGACAATATAAATAAGTGTTTAAACAATAGCCAAGTTTGTATCTGCTAAAATCAGAATTTTTATCTTAAATCAGAATCCTAAAATCAGAATCCTAAAATCAGAATTTTATCCTTGGGTTTCTTAGGCATAAATATTCTGAAATTTACAACAATTACAAAAACCTACAAGCACTTTATCCACGGTGACATATTCCCTAATGTGTAGTTGCTCTGAAAATTTTCCACAAAACACCAAGTTATAGGTGCTGCTGGATCATTTTGATGCCTTTGTTGTCTGGTTTCAAAATTATCAAAATGGAGGCATGTAAGTAAATTCAGCACTTTTTTTCAGTGACATAGTGGAGCAAAAAAGATATCTTCCCATTCCATCTATAGCAAATATTGTGGAAAAGTTTTCATTTTCTGGTTTAAAAACACCATTCTATATAAGCAGTCCTATAAAAGCCTGCAGCCACAGCACTGTGGCATCTGATCCTGTGAGATCTCAGAAGCTAAGCAGGGTCAGACCTGTGTAATACTTGGGTGGGAGACTGCCTGGGAACACCAGGTGCTGTAGGCTTGGTAGAAGGACTTGGCAACCCACTCCCAAAAACAATCAGCCACTGAAAACCCTATGAATAGCAGAGAAGCACTAACAATAGTGTTTTGCATGTTGTAAGTAGGGTCGCTATGAGTTAGACACGGACTCGACGGCACCTAACAATAACAACAACATAAAAGCTTGAACTTAGATTATATCTAAAGTTTTCAGCTCTGGTTGATCCTGTAGTTGATATTTTGCATGAGATTTTTTCCCTTTATTTATAAATGTTAGTGGGATACCAAATAGTAAGACTTTTATTATATTCATTATCGCATGAGTTCTTTTTAAAAGTTTTCATCTGCCCATAGCATAATTTCTTTCTGTATTTTCTCAGATGAAAAATATCAAATGTCTCTAACATGTGAGGGATCTTGCAAAAATTTTATAGGACATGTGGTGATTTTATTGTCAACTTAATAATGACAGAAACTCTTCTGGATCTGGATCTTTCTGCTTTAGACCACCTGATTCTTTTTCCTGTAAAAATATCTTTCTTATTACTTTCAGTGTCCACTGTTGAAGATTCTTCATCACCTTCTATTTCACCTTCTGCTTCTCCTTCTTCTTGCTCTCTTCTATCTTCTTCTACTCTTTCTTCCTTTACTACTCATTCTTCTGCCTCTTCTCATTGGTATCTATACTGTGAGAACTCCTGAATGGTTGATCATTTTTACAATTATTCAAATCACATACACCTTCATCTTTTTCATCTAATTCATTCAAAATTTTTTCAACCTCTAGAAATCTAGGTTCATCAGGATTCATAGATATAGGAAATAATTTAAACTCTATTTTTCAATGTTATTGCTATAACAATTATAATATTGCATAAAGTAAAGGGATAGTAATTATTTTTTTAAGAAAAAAATGAACAAACAAACATACCTAGTGATGTTGGGTCTAAGAGACCCAAACCCTCTTGTGTCTTGTACCACTTAGTGCAACCAAAATTGCACACACAACTACCCAACAAGTAAGCCTAATTTTAGGAAGATACTGAAGAGATAAGTGTTTGAGCATGATTAGTGTGTACAGGCAAAAATAAATATATTGCTTGGGTGTGTTAGACCCTTATGTCTCCAGTTAAGTGTTTATATCGCAGAAGAAAGAAAGAAAGAATTATGTGGAAATTGTTGTCTAGCTTCCTATTGCCACATGCCTCACATTATCCAATATGTAAAATAGAAGCCAATTTAACTTTGATGTATATCTTTGTCTTTAAGGAGTCTTGAAGCCTATAGAGGAGGAGAAATCAGAGAATTGTTAAGATCTCTTATAATTTAAGGACATGTGATTCAAGAAGAAAAATCATGTTTTCAGTGTGTCATTTTTGAAGAGAAACATTTCTCCTATCTAATTTCTAACATTTTAGATACCACCAAGATTTTTCCTCACTCAACTAGTCATTGATATTGAATGTTCAGAAATCTTTTTAAAAAGTAGTTTTCTCATAGCTAGTTGTGGTAGTGCATGCCTGTAATCCCAGAACTCAAGGCTGAGGCAGGAGGGTCATTGAGTTCAAGGTCAGCCTGGGCTTCAGGGTAAGACCTGGTCTCAAAAAGGAAAAACAAAAACAAAAATACTTTGTCCATAAAGTGAGAAAACTAGAGTAAACGTTTCAAAGGGAAACTGTATGTTTTTATAGGGCTTCTGAGCAGTTTGTACAACCTGGAGTAAGTGGAAGCATTGTAGTCAAGCTCATCTTGCAAAACTTTCTCTTAACCTTAAATTTTCCTTGTGAATTCTGTGTTTGAAGAGTGTTAATTTGAAATAAGATTGTATTTATATAGTAATTGTATGTTTTATTATGTTAATCCATTATAGATCTACCTGACTGCCACCTAAACTTCAATTCAGAATAAAATAATTTAATTTACAACTTAATGTTCCTGTAATTCCAACCCAAGTGGAAAAAAATTAGCCCCAACAGTATCATGATGAAGAAAGTATCTGTGTTTTGAGATACTGAATATAGCTTTTCAACTCATATTTCTACTTTAAATGTCCCGAAGGTTTATGTATCCAAGGGGGGCACTGGCACTTACCAGATTAGGAAACTCAGGTTGGTGACTTACTCAAGGTGACAAAAGCAGCCAATGGTAATATCATATGCTTCCTCCTGCATTCCTTATCTTTTGTCCTAGAAATTTAGGGAGTTATCAACTCCTTGAGATATTGTTGTTCTTGTCAGGTGCCATCAAATTGGTATCCGACTCATAGTGACCCTCATAGGGTTTTCAATGGCTGTTTTGGGATTGCCTTGGGAGTGGATTGCCAAGTCCTTCTCCCATTTTTTGCAGTGCTGGGAATCGAACTCAGGACCTCAGAGACTGCAGAGTGGCACTCTACCAACTGAGCTAAATCCCAGCCCCTTGAGATATTATCACTTTTAAAAACCTGTTAAGTTTCCCTCATATATGTTTGTCACTTTGCCTATAAACATGGCTACTGCATTAGTACAATTTCCCTTCATTTCTTTCCTGGATTATACTGTTTTCATTGGTCTTCCTGACAAGCAGTCTCCAATAAACTCCTTCAATACCACTTCTGAACTTCCTTTGAAATTAGGCAACCTACCACTGGGCTCCCATAGCATATTTATCTGTGATGGCACTGTTTATCCCACATTAGTGTAATGATCTATTTATGAATCTGTTTTCTCTAATATTCCTCAAAGCACATGAGACAAAGAACAATAGCAATTTGTATTTTGATTCTATTATGGCACTTGTAATCAGCAATGTATAAATATATGTGGAGTATATGTGCTAGCTTTTCATTACTGTGGAAAAATACCTGAGAAAATTTAAGGGAGGAAGAATTTATCTTGGCTAAAAGTTTTTAAAGGTTTTAGAACCTGGTCACTTGGATCCACTGCTTCTGGATCCATGTGTGGTGAGGCAGAACATCATGTTCGGGAGCATACGGTGGAGTAAAGTGGCTCAGCTCAGGAGGCAGAGAGAGCAACAGAGGAAGGGACTGGGGACAAAAATATCCTTCCAGGACATGCCTTCAGTGACCTATTTCCTCCAACTAGGCCCTACTTCTGAATGGTTTCACCAACTCCCAATAATGCCATCAAATTATGAATCCATTAGTGGATTAATCTATTGATGAAGTCAGAGCCTGCATCCAAATCACCTCTCAGTGGTTGGATCTACCAACTGGGGACTGAGTTTTAAACACATGAGCCTTTGTAGGAACACTTCATACTCAAAACATAACATTGTGTGTCCATAAAAAATTAAGATGAGTAAGATTAATCATTTTAGAATTGAGAGAAGCATGGACTCCATCACAATTTGTCCAAATGTGATCATAAATAAGTTTTTTTTTTTTGCATCTTAGTGGAGATAAGATGAACAACAACAAAAAACCCTGGTTTCAATATTTGGATACAAATTAATGGTGGTATTTTCTCAAAGAGGAAAGGTTTTCTAAATAGTAAAGCCATGCTAGATTTTTAAAGAAAAATTAGAGATTAGAGAGAAGTAAATCCTTTAAGGGAAAATTTCAAGAATTGTTGCTTCTATACACACTCTGTGAGCCCATACTTTCATGGATTGAAAGATCTACTAGTGTAACCTACACAAGCTTTGAAGGTGAAATTTCTCAGTGTTTCTTTCCATGTCTGTATTTTACCACACTGGAGGTAAGAAAATCCAAATAATTTCTTTGTTATCTTCCAGTCACACCTTTTGTTGGTTAAGGTACTTTTTAATTTCCTGTACACTAAATATGTGTCTAGATTCTTTGCCTAAAATGTAAGAATATATATTTCCTTTTCTCCCAGAGATTTTTCTGATCTTCCAAGTTTGTATTGCCTTCTAGAATTAGGTAAACTCTTTGTCAAACATCTTCAAGTTTATCAAGGAAAATTACTCATTTTAAAACACTTTACAAAGAAATTATTGACATTATCTTCCTCTTGTCTAAGTCCAAAGTGGAACAATGGGTGTTTTAAAAGCAGAACCTGTTCAGCTGTGCTTAGAACCTGTTCAGCTGTGCGTCACCAGAGTGATGCAGTATAATAATCTTCCTACTTTCAGAAAAGTGTGCAATATAAGATTCTTTTGAAATACACTGTGGTCATAATGGAGAACCTTTCTCCACATCTCAGTTTCCAAGGAAAAATGAGTTTGAACAAATTTGGAAGAATCTAACAGCTATTTGTAAAGGGAATAGGTTCAAGCAACTATATTTCAATAATATGAATGAACTTAAACATGACTACAGATGTATGAGGGCTGGGATTTAGCTCAGTTGGTAGAGCACTGCGCTGCAGTCTCTGAGGTCCCGAGTTCAATTCCCAGCACCGTAAAAAAAAAATGGGAGAAGGACCTGGCAATCCACTCCCAAGGCAATCCCAAAACAGTCAGCCATTGAAGACCCTATGAGGGTCACTATGAGTCAGATACCTACTCAACGGCACCTAACAACAACAACAACTAACAACAGATGTATGAATTTACATAATTTAGCTTAAGAATGTTTACCAAGCCCCAGACACCAAAACCAATTAATTTTGAAAACTGAACCAGATTGCATTGAGTCAATTGCAAGCTATTGACCTTATTATTCTGCCCAATGTCTCCCTGTGATAGCTGATGGGAGCCATTTGACAGCTTCTTTTTTGCTGATTGCTGACTGTGACAGTGGCCAACCTTTAAGGGGTCATTTAGCATATGAACATGGTGGCTGGTGACATAAGAATCAGAATGCTTGAATTCACCATGGCAGAACCTAATGTACTAAATGTGAGTTGATTTTTAGAAGCTACTTTAGCTACTCTGGGTTTCTCAGAGAACAGACAAATAGGCTGCAAGAATAAAATTAAGAGTATAAAGCATAGTATGTCTTTACCATTTTCTTGCTTCAAACATCATTACTACCTCATACAACCAATGAATCCATACTGTTCATTTAATCCAAATCCATTTAGACTCTCATTTTCTATAGAAAAATTCACATGTCTTGCTGAGGTCAAGGGGGCGACTATGAAACTGCAGCTTCACAGACATAGGTTTCCTGTTCCTTTCAGGCAATGTGCTTCCTCTTGAGGCCTACTGCCTCTTGGATTGCCAAATCAGCAGTTTTCCTGTGCCCCTCTTATGCCCAGAGGACCCTGTGGTCTTTCAAGAGCACGAGCTTGATTAAATCTTCAAGAAGCTCCTTGAAGGAAAATAAAATTATGTTTTCTCTTATTAGGGAAGATGAGTGAGTCAGATTCACTAGAAAGCAGAAGACTTCAGGTCTAGTGCGTTTTCTTCATTAGGGAATTGAGATTTGTCACAATCTTTATGTGCCATTCAGTGAAAGAATGGAGGAACTCATAGTGTAGAGACCTTAATGGGGTAAGCAGACAATCATCATTTTCCATGATTCTCTAACTGCTCTTTAATTATATATTTTTCAAAGGTTTAGTTCATTGAAGTGTTAGACCTGAGCTTTATCCAAAGGTAATATACTCAATTATGTAGTGATAAAAGGGCTAGGGTTTAGCTCAGTTGGTAGAGTCCTGGTCCACACTGTCTAAGGACCCAGGTTCAATACCCAGCACCTCAAAAATGGGAGAAGGACATAACAATCCACTCCCAAGCAATCCCCAAAAAATCAGTCATTGAAAACACTATGAAGGTCACTATAAGTCAGACCAGACTCTAGGACACCTAACAACAACAACAATGTAGTGATAATTGTGTTATCAGGGAGATATGGGAAGCATGGCTGGTGGGTCCAGAATGTGGGTCCAAAATCTTGCAATACAATCTTGGTCCTTACATTTGGCATATAAAGAATTTATACTCTACACAAAATAGTAGAATGTATAGAAAACATTTATTAAAGATTGTTGTTGTTAGGTGCCATCAAGTTGGGTCCAACTCATAGTAACTCCATGTACAACAGAACAAAATACTACCCAACACTGTGCCATGCCCTGCACTATGTCAGTGCTTCCCTTCTACCAGGGTTTTCAATGGCTGATTGTTTTGGGAGTGGGCTGCTGGGTCCTTCTCCCAAGCTATAACACCTGATATTCCAGTCTTCCATCCAAGTACTAACCAGGTTTGACCCTGCTTAGCTTTGGAGATCTGAGATCAGATGCCAGGATGGTATGATGATAGATGGTTTATTAAAGATAACACACCTTTAAGGAATAATTACAGGGAAAATTGAAGCACCTGGAAAAGCTTAGTTAGACCTGCAAAGGAAATTGGAAAAACTTATATTCCATGGGTGTATCAGCATAAAGATATTTCTATTGCCCTCTGAAAAGTTTAAGTAGCCAGAGAACAAGAGAGTTAAACAGGTTTTTAGAAGGAAGTTGCCTTAGATAGATAGAGAAGATGGTGGGCCAATAGAAGACAGAGGCCTGAACCTGGTTGCTGGAAAGAGAAGAGTGAAGAGAAGAAAGGAGAGGGAGTGGAAGAAGAGAGAGCTTGTGGAAGAAGAATGAAAGAAAAGAGTGTGGACTCATCATGTTCCCTCTAATTTTATTCAAACTAGGGCATGCCCAGTATGATATCAGCCCTGGGCACCCAGCCCTGGGTACACAGGGTCTTTGTTTTATAAATAGCTTAATGGCTTGCATAGAATGTGAGGCCAATTTAAAAGCATCCTTCCAATGTCCTCAGAGACACATGTGGCTTCTTCAACATGGCAGAAAGACAGGAGCCATGTTCAATCTCCTTTTTCTCCGTATTGCCTGCTAATGCCTGAGCTAGTTACCTACCAATAATGTCATACATTGATCTAGGTTGAAAATTTTCAACCTCAGCACCAGTGAAATTTTGGACCAGATAACTTTGTACTGGGTAAGGCTGATTTGAGTATCAAAGAATGTTTAGTAGCATCCCTGGTATCTACCCACTAGATGCTCAGGCTGCCACTTCACAGTATTGACAGAAAAAAAAAAGTCTCCAGACCTTGCTAAATGTTCCCTAACAGGTGAGGGGAGGGGTGGTAGGGGTAAAATGGACTCCTGTTGAGAATCACTGATCTAGATCTTTTATCTTTCCAAGTACTTCTATGTCACATTGGATTCTTACAACAAAATTATGAGGACCTTTCTTATTATCTCCACTGAACAGGGAAAGAAGAATTGTAGATGCAAAGAGCTTCAGGGCATAAGATCCGTAAGAACACTATATTGCTAGTGTTTGGGGCATAATACCTGCACTGTGCATGTGTACTGAGTACAATGTTAGGTTAATACACTTAATAACAAGGTTGAAATTTAGGCCTACAAAAGTAAAAAAAAACTGATATGAATGTACCTATATTAAAATAATTTTTCTTCTGTTCAAGCCTAGATTGGTATTTCACTTGTTCCACCAGATTACCCCTCAGAAAAGAAATATTATACACTAATTTTTGTTCCTATAGTATATCCCTGCAGTAAAGTAACTTATTTAATTGCTTTTATTCTTTTTGAGAAGTTTAAAAGCATAAACAAAGAACAATAATAATGTCTCTACCACTTTGAATTACTATTAACAATTTATAATCTTGTTTTACAATGTTTAAATTAAAAATGTAAAGAAAGTAATGCATAGGGTAAAACTCTCTTTCCTCTCATCTTAGACCTATTTTTTTCTTCCAGTGTCACTTGCTATCATGAATTCAATGTGTATCCTACAGGTTTAAGTTTCACTTTACTGTATTTATATAGGTTCCTTTACTCTATAAATACACACATGTAAAATAAATCCACTAACAATACATACTGTAGCTATATGTGCATTTTAAAATTTATTATGAGCAATCTACTATAAATTATACTTATAACTTGCTAAAAAATAAACATGGTTATAATCTCTATCTAGTTCATTTTAATTTTATAATATTTAATTGCAGAATCATATGATAATATATGAATTTGTTTATTAATGATAACTCACTGTATATTTTTCAGTATTGCAAGCAATGCTGCAATATGTGTCTCTGGACAGATCTTTTGAGACACATAAAGGAGTTTTATCCAAGGGAAATGTTTATAGACTTACATTTGCTATGTGACCTGGGAACCTATTATAAGGAATAATTGGGACAGGAGTAGGTATGAGTGAGGAAAGAAAAAAAACACATTTTAGGAAGAAATCTTGGGTCACAGAGAAGCATATAGAGGTGTCACAAAATATCTATGGAGAGAATAATACTATTGCAACATCTTTGAATATTGAAGTAACATTAGAACCAGAAATCATAGGAGGAGTATTAGAACTTGTGACCGACCTTACCGGGTTGACAGGTTACTGAAACAAAGTAATTAACTAATATCATTATAACTACTTTTTTTTAAAAAACCAGGAATGCAAAGCTGGTTCATTATTTGCAAATCAATCAACCTAATCTGTCTAAGCAGGTCTAACCTAACCTGTCTAAATATATTAATAGTCTAAAGCAGAAAAAAAAACACATTACCATTGCAATTGATACAGAAAAAAACATAAAATGATCCACCTTGCTAAATATTCCAAGCACGTAAGAAATAGAATTTCTTCACCCTAAGGGGAGTTTACAAAAATCCTACAGCTCACTTTATCCCTAATAATGGAAAACTTAACTATTTCTCTTTAAGATGGAAACAAGCAACCATGTCCATTTTCAGTATTCCTAGTACTATTCAACATTTCACTGTGGTTTATAGCCATTTCAAACACACACACACACACACACACACACACGGGGGCAAGTAGAGAGAGATTGAGATGCACAGAGAGAGGGGAGGAGAGGAGAAAGAGGAAGAGGAGAGAAAATACTAATTGCAAAGCAGGAAATGAAACTGTCCTTATTTGCAGATGATATGATTACTCACTGGGAGAAGGACCTGGCAACCCCCTCCCAAAAATTAATCTGCCATTGAAAACCCTATGCACAGCAGAGAAGCACTGACAATAGTGTTTCCTCTGTTGTACAGAGGGTCGCTATGAGTCAGATACCGACTCGACAGCACCTAACGACAACAACGATTACTCATGTAGAAAAATCCTGAGAACAACCTACAAAAAGTTTAATAATTTAAAGACAAGTTTAGCAAGTTTACACAATGCCAGGTCAACATAAAGAATAATTAAATTTCTTTATGCCAATAATGTATAACTGGATATGGAAAATTTAAAAATATGAATATCAATTAAAAGTAATTCTTAGGTATAAAACTCTAAAAACTTGAACAGGCTTTGTGTGTTTACCACTGAAAAATTCTTTTGAAGTATGACAAAGAAGACCTAATCACACAGGGAGAGATACACTTTGATCAAAGCCTGTAAAATTGAATATTGTCAATATACTTTTCTGTATTTTGTAGTTTCTGTTTTTATTTTCATTGTTGTAACATTTTTAAGTATTTTTCTTTCATGGTTAACAATGGTATTTGCATTTTAATTTGTATAACTTTTATTATT
>VMDO01013403.1:0-17500 GCA_007922755.1 Pedetes capensis
TGTCCAAAGAGACACTGGACCTTGCCCTTGAATGTCGAGCAGCTAAAGCAAAAGGAAGACATGATGAAGTTAAGGAACTAAACAGAAGATTTCAGAAGGCAGCTCGAGAAGACAAAAACAAATATTATAATGACATGTGCAAGGAGCTGGAGGCAGAAAACCAAAAGGGAAGAACATGCTCTGTGTTTCTCAAGCTTAAAGAAGTGAAGAAAAAATTCAAGCCTCGAGTGGCAGTAGTGAAAGATTCTACAGGAAAAATATTAAATGATGCAGGAAACATCAAAAGAAGATGGGAAGAATACACAGAGTCAATATATCTAGCCATTAAGAAAATGCAAATCAAAACAAAACAACACCAAGATTCCATCTAACCCTAGTAAGAATGGCCAAGATCAACAAAACAAATAATAACTAACACTGGCAAGGACGTGGAGAAAAATGAACTCTTTTACACTGCTGATGAGATTAGTTCAACCACTTTGGAAATCAATATGGAGATACCTCAGAAAACTAAAAATAGAACTGTCATATGACCCACCTATACCACTCCTATACCACTTCTGGGAATATACCCAAGGGAGAATAAGTCATCATACAACAGAGATATCTACATTCCTATATTTAATGTAACACTTTAAACAATTACAAGCATATAGAATGAACCAAGATGTCCATCAACAGAAGAATATATTTTAAAAATTGTGGTACATATACACAATGGAATATTACTCAACAATAAAAAAGAATGAAATGATGTCATTTACAGCAAACTAGATGGAACTGGAGAATATCATCTTAAGTGAATGAACACAGGCTCAGAAAATGAGGCCACACACTGAGCCTTGCCAACAGCCACCAGGATCTGGGAGAATCCAGGAACCTAGAGCTTCTGCAGGGAACATGTTCCCATTCACACCTTGCTTTCAGATGTCTGACCTCTGAGACTGAGAAAAAATTCATTTCTGTTGATTTAGGCCACCAAGCTTGTGGTTAGGTGTCATGGCAGCCACATGGCTTGGTGTTAGAGAGAGGTAGATTATCTGAGGACAATATTGACTCTGCTCATGCCTATTTCCTTAATTCACCGGCAGGTAGATGTGGCATGGCCACCTGTATTTGTTCATTGCAAAAGATAAAAGTCCTCCTCAAATTTGTCTAACAAAGAGAGGCATTCACTGGTTTATGTCACTGTAAAGTTCAAAGGGTCCCTTGCTTCAATAATGGCTAGATCCAGTTGTTAAAATGTTATCCTCAAACAGTTACCTCTGTTCTCATTTAGCCATGCTTTCTTTTGTGTTGGCTTTGTAGTTAATCAAGATCAGGTGAAAAACTTTTTGTGAATTTCCTTGTCTAGAGGATGGAGAATGTGAATTAACCAGGCTGGGTCATACATCCACCTCTGTACTATGATAAAATACCTGAGACCAGATCATTTATAAAGAAAGGACCAATTATGTTTTTCACTTTCAGGGGCTGAAGTCCAAGGTCAAGGTGGCAGCAGTTTGGGTATCTAATGAAAGCCCAGACTCTGATTCCAAGATGGAGCCTTACAGCTGTGTCCTCTGGAGGGAACAAATGCTGTCTCCTCACATAGCAGAAGGCAGAAGTGTACAAAAGGGCCTGAGGTAGCTTTTCTATAAGGCACTCATCCATGCAGGACAGAGCCATCAGGACTTTGGCATTTCCCAAAATGTTCCTTCTCTTAGTACTACCACAGTGGAGACTGGGTTCCAGCACATAAAGTTTAGAGGAGACACATGCAAATGATAGAAGTGTGGGAGAGATGGACTCTGAAAAGAAAGGATCTGCTAGTAGAAGGAAAGGATAGGAAGGGTGGGAGGGAAAGACAATAAAATTTATACATCCAGTCAGATAAGATTGGGATCCCAGAAATGAAGACACCAATATAGAAGATGGGAGAAGAACATGGCAATCCCAAGGCAATCCTGAAACAATCAGCCATCAAAAACCCTATGAGGGTCGCTATGAGTCGGACATGACTCGATGGCACATAACAACAACAACAATGTACAAGATGTGCTCAGATGTGGTGAATGTTTAAATTAAATTATAGTCAAAGACACACTGCCACCAATCCCCCTCAAAATATTATCCCTTGCTTTGAAAACATTTATCCCATTGTTCTTGCCACTTTCTGAAGTAGTTCTGGGAGTCTTTTTTTGTGACGGTCTTTAGCTGCTCTTTCATGTCTGCTTCCATGTCCTGAATTTTTTACCTTTCAAGGCCATTTTGACTTTGGAGAGGAGCCATAATTTGCATGGTGGCAGATCCAATGAATAAGGTGGATGAGGATACACCATAATGTTTTTATTTGATACAAAATTTCAATACCAGAAGCAATATGTGACAGTGAGCATTGTCACGATGGAGGAGGGAACTAAACCACTCATGAAAGAGGACTTCCAGAACGGCTTCAGAAAATGGCAAGAATGATGAGTTTAGGTGTTTGGAGCCAGGAGGAATAGTTCCGTGGGGGCAGTTAATGTCTATGTGTCTTTTACTAGAATGTTTTTAATTTGAACATTCACCATATTTTTTGACCATACCTCATATAGAACATGATGTAGGAATGGGGAGCATGACAGATCAGTGGGAAAATGAAAAGTTACTTATTGAAAGATGCTGGTAAAATTGCTAGTCAGACTTTGGAGAAAAAATAAACATGAAATTAAATCATTACCTCTCACTTAACCAAGGATGCATTTCAGATGAATTTGGTACCCAAGTCCTAAGAGCTTTGTAACTTTCCTATAATATAATGAAGAGTATCTTTCTTGCTGTAAGGGAGAGAAGGATATTTTTAAACGCATACAAGCACTAACTACAAGACATTGATAAATTTAAGTACTTTATAGTTAAGAAATTCTATTGATAAAAAGATATGTTAAAGAAAATTCAAAGCTAAACTATAAACTAGAATACACACACACACAAACACACACACACATACAGACACACACACCATATAACCAGTGAAGGACCAAAATATGAAATGTCAAAATATGTAAAGAACTCTTATAATTTAATAAGTATGATAAATGAGCCAATAGAAAAAATAGGCAAAAACCACAAAAATGTATGTTAAAAATAAAACCCACGTGCAGCTAATAAATTTACAAAAAGCTGTTTAATCTCATAAGTAATCAGGAAAATGCAAATTAAGATGCTAATATGATATAAAATTACAGTTTGTTACAAGTCCAGCAATACCAAGAGTTGGCAAGGAACTAGAATTCACGTACACAGCAAGCAGGAAGATGAATTAGTATAATCATGGCTGTGGCCTGAATGCTTGTGTCTGCCCCAAATTAATGCATTGAAATTTAGCCCTCAAGGTGATGGGATTAAAAGAGAGAGTCTTAGATGCTGATTAGGCCATGAGGGCAGAGCCTCAAAAATGGAATTCATATCTTATAAAAGAGACCTGGGAGAGTTGCCCCTCCTGCCATGTGAGGACATAGTGAAAGATGCTATCTATGAGGACATTCATTACACAGATCAATCAACTCTGACCAGGTGGCATGAGTGAGGCATTCTTTTTTTTTTTTTTTCTTTCAGTACTGAGGATTAAACCTAGGGCCTCATGCTTGCATTTTTTGCAAGTTCTGGACCACTGAGCTGCATGCCTAGTCCATTTTTTTACTTTTTTGAGACAGGGTCTCACTAAGTTATGCAGACTCCCTCTGGTCTCAAACTTGTGACCCTCCTGCCTCTGCTTCCCGAGCCACTGGAATTACAGGCATGCACCACCATGCCTGGCTGCGAGGCATTCTTTTTATTTAATTCAGTGCTCCATAGATCCATTTGGTTCCCAAAGAGTAAGCTGCTGGGTATGCGCACATAAATATGAAGGCACAGATCAATGCCAGAGAGGGAAATTTAGAGTTATTGGTATACTGATGATATTTAAAGGGAAGGGTCAAAATGAAGAGAAGTCCAAGAGGAGAACCCTGTGATCACCAGTATTTAGAAAGACAGCAAAAGAAATTGAGTCAAAGGAGAGGAGCCGTCCCCTGAGGATGGAGGGAAACAGAAGAGGCAGGGTCATGGAAGCTGAGAAAAGAAAGTCTCTGAAGAAGGCAGCAGCTCACTGTGCCAAGGTGGGTGAGGTCAGATGAGGGACCTTTGGACACAGCAAGCCCAAGGTCATTGGTGACCTTGAGCAGAGAAGATCCTGTGTAATTGCATCACTGCCGCCTTGATTCGGACACTTCTCATCTCTGGCCTGGGTGATGTCATTGCCCCGATGTCCTTCACCACCCTGTCCTCAGGTCACCAGCATCTGGGCTCAGATCCAGCTAAAACTGATTCCAGCTTGCATCTCTCTGTGACACATCTTCTTGATGACAACGGCCTTCACCGTCAGGCCCCGAACAACTTTTCTGGCTCTGTGTCCCACACCTGGTTTTCTCTTCCCTCCAGATCATCTCTTGTTTCTCAAGTCACAAGGTCACCACCTCCGCGTGCTGGGTCCTTAAGTATCTCCCATGGCTGGCAGGTTTTTTGAGATGTTGCTTAGGCAGGCTGTTTTGTGTCTTCTCAAATTGTCCCACTCCCTCTCTTTCTTCTGCTCCCGTAGCAAAGTGGGGGACAGGACACCAAGCTGGAAAACAGACAGCAGAGTCCCACTTCTTTTTTCCCAGTAATCTTATTTTCCCCCATGTATCTGTCAGCTTGTCATGTTGTGGGGGCTTGCACGTTGCTGTGATGCTGAAAGCTATGCTATCAGTATTCTAGGTACCAGCAGGACCATTCATTGGGGACAGGTTTCAGCTAAGCTTCCAGACTAAGACAGAGGATAAAGGAGAAGGACTCTGCAGCCCACTCCCAAAACAATTGGTCATTGAAAACCCTATGAATAAGCAGAGAAACATTGTCAAATATTGTGCTCGAGAATGAGCCCCCTAGGCTGAAAGGCATTCAAGAAATGACTGGGCAAGAGTTACCTCCTCAAAGTAGAGCAGACTACTCTACTTTGATAGGAATGGAATAAAGCCCTGGGACCAGTTTTGGCTGATGTGGCATGACTCAAAATGACTCAAAATTAATTTGAAAGTAAACATAAAACAATTATGTGTGTGGCACAGTGTTGGGTAGTGTTTCATTCCGTTGTACATGGGGTCACTATGAGTTGGATCTAACACAACGGCACCCAACAAATCTTATTTTATTGGTAATTTTTTAATGTACAACTTAATGGGTCCCATTGTGACTTTTCTATCCATGTAAATCATTGTACATCAGTCAAGTTCACCTCCCCCATTACCCTCTCACGATCTTCATTCCCAATCCCCTCCCTCCCACCAATGGCCCCCCTGCTACTTGCATGTCTTTTTTGTGTGTCTATCTGTCTGTTTGTCTAGCTAGCTAGCTAGCTAGCTATCATCTATCCAGATTTTGCCTTAAGGGCAAAAATATGTGATATTTCCTTTCCTTTCTGCCGTTACTCTTTCTTCTTGCCCCCCTTCTCTGTTATCTTTCCCCACAAAGGCCCCTTCTACTTTCATGACCTAGATTTTTTAATATCAAATGTATATTAAAGTCTAACATCCACATGAAAGAAAACACGTGATGTTTGTCTGCTGGATCTGGTTTATTTTGCTTAAAATGATGATCTTTACCTTCATCCATTTTCCAGGAAAGGCCATAATTTCATCCTTCTTTATGGCTGAAGAAAAAACTCCGTGGTGTATATATATACCACAATTTCCTTTTCTGCCCATCTGTTGATGGGCACCTAGCTGATTCCTCGTCTTGACTACTGTGAATATGCTGCAATAAACATGGGTGACCCGGTATCTCTATGGAACATTGACTTATATTCCTTCAGGTATATATATACCCAGGAGTGGGATAGCTAGGTCATATAGTAGTTCTATTTTCTGATTTTTGAGGCACCACCATACAAATTTCTGTAGTGGGTGGAGTTCCTCTTCTAAGTCTGGCTCAGCTGTCGTTAGAATGAACCCCTTCTCCCCGCTGCAGCAGTGTGGTTGCGAGGTGGGGACCTCCTGGGAGGTGTCCAGGTCAGGAGGACTCCACCCTTATGTATGGACTAATGCCATTATCTCGAAGGTGGGCTCATTATGAAAGCAACCCTGTCTTGCTTTCTCTTCCCTCTGCCATGTTAGGACACAGCACAAAGACTCTCTCCAGATGCTGATGTCACTTTCTTGGGCTTGCTAGTCTCCAGAACTGTGAGGAACAGATTTTCTTTATAAATTACCCGGCCTCGATCATTCTGTCATAGCAGCAGAAGACAGAGTAATGCAGTCAGTGAGTAGCTCAATGACTAGAGTCAAGCCGGCCGCTCCTCCGCGTCCCTGACTCTGGCTCTCTGAAATGAGAGGCTTTGCTTGAGAGGTGAGAGTAAAGGCCCTTCCAGCTGGGATGTCCTCTGATTCTAGGGAATGTGGCATTCTGGGTGCTTCTATCACCAAATTTGTAGAAAGAGAAGCCATTATCTTCTGCTAATTTGAAAGTAACCTGGCCTTTGGCTCATGGAAAAGAAGGAGGAGGTGGCTTTTCCACAGGACCTGCCTTGCTCCGTGGTTTTCCATACAGAAGGTCAGGACTGTGATGGGGCAGATTGGCTTCCATCTGACAGGTAGATTTGGCCAGTCTCCAGCACGGCCAGTTCTGGGTTGCAAAAACTTCTCCGGATTGCCAAGGCTTTGGGGACTGAAATAGGATTTTATTTTAACCATTAGTGAAAGTGTGCCTCGTTTGGAATGCCTAGTGACGGCTGGTTTTATTTTTATCCCTACCATTTCCTCGCAAAGAAATTAAACAAATAAACAGATGCCACCCTCTCTCCCTCGTCTCTTTTCTTGGCTTGAGTCCTCCGACAACACAGAGCTTTCTACACCATCTGCTGGCTCTGCAAAGGTAATTAACAAATGCACACTATTCCCAGAAGAGGCTGGTTTATAAGGACAATCGTTCCAGGAAAACAGAGAGGAACAAAGTAAAGGCCACGGCAGCCCTGGTAGGCGGCTGCAGTCCTATCCTCCATCACTTGTGTTGAGGACAGGCTTGTCAAATTTTACCTCCTAAAAATGCATTCGAATGGGGTTAACCAAGGCCAAGGGATTTCACCCCTAGTGAGTGGCCCTAAGCAAGAGGTGAGGACAAGTGCAGAGTGCAGTCATTTTTGATTCCTGGCTCTTATTTTCCTGGGCTACTTGTAATTTTGTGTTTATCTTTTTGTTTGTTTGTTTCTTATGGCTCCTTTTTTTTTTTTTTTTGGTGGTACTGGGGGTTGAACCCAGGGCCTCACGCTTCCATGCTCTGCAAGTACTGGACCACTGAGCTGCATCCCCAGCCCATTTTTTTACTTTTTGAGACGGAGTCTCGCTAAATTACACAGACTGCCTCTGCTCTTGAACTTACGATCCCCCTGCCTCCGCCTCCTGAGCTGCTGGGATTACAGGCGTGTGCCACCGTGCCCGGCTATTTTGCTTTGTTTCAAGAAATTAAAACAGCTATCGACCAAAGTTCAGAACGCTGACCATTGGATCAGATGCAGGCCTGTTCTGTCATTTGCCAACTTGAGCCTGTCCTTCAGCCCCTCGGGGCCTCATCCTCACATCTGTAAACCAGGAACCATAGTAACACCAAAGCTTCGGGGTCATTGCAGCAATAAATGAGACGCTGAATTTGGGGCAGGAATTATATCCAAGGCCGGGTGAGTACCAAGCCCATCAGAAGTGTGAGATGTTGTCAATATCGTCTTTATTATGTGGGCATCCATGACAGATGGCCTAATCCACTCTTAGCTGCAGGGAATTAATAAGCCTTCTAGCAAGAGCCACGTTCTAAAAACCAGCAGAAACATGGCAAGTAAAAGCAGCAGAATGGAGGGGTTGACATTAACAAAACAATAGCACAACCTTACAAAATGTGTGTGGGGGCAGAAGGTGCAATCACAGCTTTGACATACTCAAAATACATAAATACCACCAAAGCAAGTGGTCCTTTGGACTAAGATCACAGTGGGAACAGGAGATGTGAGGTGGAAATTTTATAAGCAAAAGAAAGTCAGAAGGTGGGTTGTGGTGAGATTTCATATGAATTGCAGACATAAAGAGCGCTCTTCCTGGCAGCGAGGGCATCCCTGTCTGGTATGTTTAAATCAGACCCCAGTAGAAGATGGGTCTCAGGATTCCCACAGCGGCTCTCAGAGGGCAGTGTGATGATGATGACGAGACCGACCACTGCTCCTTTGTTCTCTTTGCCCCTGACCAGCAGAGGCAGCCTTTGCGGAACCTGCTCCTGGTGGCCCAGAGGAAAACATCTTGGATGATGCCATTTTCCTGGTGCTGCTCAAGGTGAAGCCAGGAGGTCAGTGTTTGTTTTTGATGGCAACAAAAGATGTCTCCGGTCAGCAAAATGACAGCACAAACAGATGGCTGGAACTCGATATTTCTAGAGAGAATGAAACAGTAAATATCAAACACATTCATGTTTGCTTCTAGTACTTGATCTCTTAAAATTATCAACATTGAGAAGGACACCTGTCTCATGGCCCGATGAGCCACCAGCCAGCAGTCCAACTTGGAGAAACAAAACCCACTGCTGTGTTTTTTTAGAAGACTTTTCTTCCTACTCCACGAGACTCAATACTGACATTTTCCCTGGTTATAGCTAGGACTCCAGGGAACCATGACCTAAAGACATCCAATTCTTCCTCTGACATCTGGTTCAAATACTTCCAAACTGGGAAGGATTCCCGGAGACCATTACTAACCATAACGAATGAAACACTCTTCCCTCTGCCACATCTCATGGCAGGGACATCTTGGTTCATCGTTCCTCAGATTTCCTTCCACCTAATATAACCAATGATTGCAGTAGATGGTTTTAGGAGTGGTACTGTTGTTGTTATTGTTAGGTGCCTTTGAGTCAGCGTCTAACTCATAGCAGCCCTATGTACAACAGGTGAAACACTATTGTTACTGCTTCTCTGCTATTCATAGGGTTTTCAATGGCTGATTGGCTTTGGGGAGAGGGTTGCCCGGTCCTTCTCCCGAGGAGTGGTACTAGGATAAGTTAAATGTGTGCATGATGACTCCCAAAGGCTTCCTGAAAGAGGAGCCCTCCAATTTTGAGGCATGGGTAGGAGTTTTCTTAATGCATGAAGGAGAGAATAGAATTCCCCCAGAGACCCAAGGAAGATGTCGTGGGCCACGCTCTACCTGCAGTCTTGTTTTCTTGGTAGGAGGGTTCAAGGGGACATTGAAAGAGGGAGGTTTGAGAAGGTACTCTCTGGTGATCAGGAGAAGGATCAACCAGAAAGGAGCCAGAAAGAGGCACAAGCCCAGGATGTTGTCTATTTAAATTGTTTCTGCGAGAAATGTGGGGGCCTGGCATGGATGGGAGAGGCAGGAAGGTGTGGGCAGAGGGATGATGATAAGGCTAGTGGGCAGAAGAAAGGTTCCAAGGTTGGAGGCCATGGTTAGAATTGTGAGTGCACCACTTAGTGGCCAAGGGGCTTTGGGCACACTTCCTTGAGACAGGATCGTTTTAAAGATGAATAAACAAGAGTCAAAGGAGCCAGTGCTTTGCAGGTAGAAAGTGCCCAGATGGCAGCTTTGCTGGCACAGGGAGGGATGAGGGGAGGTATCTGAGTCACCTATACTCATACTCGTTCACATCAGGGATTGAACTGGTCTTCTTTGGGTGGGAGGGAGAGGCTTATTAGCATGGCCAAGAGAGGGCTCGGTGAATGATATTTCGCTGTTCACAAACGCATGCTCACTGGGTACTTCAGAACAGGTCAGGCAAATACTCGTATCCTCTATCCTCCCCATTTTGCAAAAGGGACTGAAGTTCTGAGAGATGAGGTGACCAGACAGGGAATTGTGCTGCTAAATCATTGCAATGGCGGGAGAACCTTTTGAATCCCAGGACAGCCTCTTGGGGTGGGAGCCTCCAGCCCAGAAGCCTTCTGTAGCCCAGGGCACTCTCAGAGAAGAAGGGGGCATTGTCTTTAACAGTGTTCTCGTGGGCAATATTTCCCTCCTGACAGAACCTGACTGCCATCTGCAGAGCGTGCAGGCGCTGAGACCTGAGCTGGAAAGCCTACAAACAGCGGCAGTGGATGAAAGACAGAGGCCAGGAGTTTGCGCAGCCCACAGCAGACACAGCGGCCAGCACCCAGGCCTCTCTTGCTCATCTCCGCTCCTGGCCATGGGATCCTGATGAATGACCATGGGGAAGACCTTGGGTTCTCCTACTCTGGAGACTTTGGCTGTGCTCGTTACTGAGAAATCAGGTAAATTTGGGTTTGAAGCTACACTGGGACTTGCTGGCTGTGTGACCTTGAGCGGGTTTGTCTAACTTCCCTGAGCCTTAATCTGTTCATCTTGACAAACAGGACAGTAATTCCTTCCTTGAAGACTTGGGCAGAGCATCAAATAAGCAAACATATTCCAGGTGCCAGCATGGACCGAGTGCTATAGTTTGGATTTTGAACGTTCCCCAAAGGCCTCTGGGGTTGGAGGCTAAGTCCCTGACCCATGATGGTCTTGGGAGATGGGGGAACCTTCTGGAGGTAGGGCCCAGTGGAAGAAAGTTAGGTGACTGCTGATGTGCCCTTGAAAGGGATATTGGAACCCTGGCCCCTTCCCCTCTCTCTCTGCTTCCTGGCCACCATAAGGTGAGCGCCCTCCTCTGCTGTGCACTCCACATCACGGATCCAAAAACAGCAAGGCCAACTGACCGCGGCCTGAAGCCTCCAAAACTGTGAGAGAGTTTTTAAATTGACTATGTCAGATATGGGGTTGGGATTTAGCTCAGTGGGTAGAGCGCTGCACTGCAGTCTCTGAGGTCCCGAGTTCAATTCCCAGCACCGCACAAATGGGAGAAGGACCTGGCAATCCACTCCCAAGGCAATCCCGAAACAGTCAGCCATTGAAAACCGTATGAGGGTCACCATGAGTCGGGTACCTACTCGACGGCACCTAACAACAACAACAACAACAACAATGTCAGATATTTTGTGACAGCCACGGAAAGCTAATTAACACAAATGTTCAATACTCTCTGCCCAAAGGCTGAGGTCAATTCAAATCTAACCTCCTCTACGTCTCCAGTAGTCATAAGAAGTCATCTCCTTCATCTCTGCTTCCTACAAATGCATCATAACTATTAATTGTTGAACGTTCACCATACAACTGATACTATTTATAGGGGCTGGGGCTTCGCTCAGGTGGTGGAGTGCTTGTCTGTACTCTCGGAGGCCCTGAGTTTGATTCCCAGTACCACAAGAATGGGAGAAGGACCTGGCAGCCTACTCCGGATACACTCTCCAAACAATTAGCCATTGAAAACCCTTTGATTAGCAGAGAAGCACTGACATAGTGCTGGGCATGGCACAGTATGGGAGAGTCCTTCATTCTGTCATTGGACCCCACTCAACGGCATCTAACAACAACAATAATATGATTTCCATGGATAAACTCCCCTGATGAATGCTACAGCCTTATGAAGGTTGTTACCTGCCTTTTATATTCTTAAAAAGTAAGACTTAGGGAGATCTAAGAATTTGCCTAGAGTCAGGCAGCTAAGTGGAAGAGGGTGGATTCCCACCCAGGCCTGTGGCTAGAAGGTCCACACTGCCGTATGGGAAAGCCCCATGTCCCCACATGACATTCTTATGAAACATCACAGACTGCCTCAGACTATGTTCTCAATTCAACAAGCATTCATGGAGGCCCTACTGGGTGTCTACAGTGTGCACAGGAGATCAAACACAAACAAGGGAAGAGCCTGTCCTAAGGAGCTCAGAGTCCATTGAGAGAGAAATACGCAAGGAAGCCAATGGCACTCAACATTGGACCCACACCAGCTGAGTGCTCGCATAATCATGACCCATGTCCACTCAGTCTGGGAAAGTCAGGGATGGCTTCATGGAGGAAGTGGTCACATGTCCTCCAATTTCAAGCCTTGGCATTTCTGGATTGTCCTTTGCTTTTCAATAAACTTTCTCCTTCTCCCTCCACCATTAGGGGGAGGAAGTGTGCATGACAACAGGTAAATAAATGGAGAGAATTAGTCTGTGGGCATGATAGCATGGTGAAGTCAGACAATGAGAGAGAAAAACAGATTAGCAAGAGATCTGCACGGCAGATGCTCATCTGTGAGGAATGTGAAGGACTGAATCTTGGAGGACCAGCACTGCTTCAGCAAGCTGGGGAAAAGGGGCGGGCAGGGAGCCTCCAGCTTCTGCTGCAGCCCCACTGGGATGCGAGGACAGGAGGTGGAGCAGGAGGGAAAGAGGAGGGCGTCAAGGTACAGGGAAGCATCTCGCAGCCTTCCCAGGTCAATTCCACGTGGAATAAGAGGAACACAGTGGGGAAACAAAGACTTCACACCCCACCTAGGCTCTGGGTAGGGCTGTGACCAGCCAGACTTTCTGAAATCCCAGTGACCCAGCCCAGGGGATATCCTTGAAACAATGAGGGAAGAGAGAGAGGGAGAGAGACAGGAGAGAGACAGGGAGAGAGAGAGGAAAAGAGAGAGGGAGAGGGAGGGAGGGACAGAGAGAGAGAGAGAGAGAGAGAGAGGTGGACATTCTGCTGTGCAGAACCTCTTCTTACTTTGTGCACAGTAGGTCCACCATATGCTTTTTGTGCTTGTACTCAGCTGCTACTTTCTTTTTTCTTTTTTTGCAGTACTGGGGGTTGAACCCAGGGCCTCGTGCTTGCATGCTCTGCAGGTGCTGGACCACTGAGCTGTGCCCCCAGGCCTTTTTTTCACTTTTTGAGACAGGGTCTTGCTAAATTATGCAGACTGCCTCTGGTCTCGAACTTGCAATCCTCCTGCCTCTGCCTCCGGAGCCACTGAGATTACAGGCATGCACCACTGCACCTAGGTTCAGGGGCTACTTTCGAAGTATTTTCTGAATGATGTCTGATGGTTCACAACTGTGAACCCAGCCATGCCCCATCTCTAGGCACCTCCATTTCTAATGCCATGGTCTAAATGTTAATATGAGATGTCCAACTCCAAGTTCCACCTGGAGCCTGCCCCTCCCACCCAAAGAGGGCACCACTGTGACCACAGACCTCTGGGACATCACTTGCCTACAGTTTTCCAGTTGGAAACATGCAAGATCCAAGCCTTATGATGTTTTCCCATGATGTTCCCGATCTGGCCTGCTCCTGGTTCCTCAGAGGGGCACTGTGCGGCTCCAAGCTTGGGAGCACAGTGGGCATCTTCACAGTGGGCTGCAAGACAGACCATGGACTTGGAGTCAGGAAAGCCTCTACTTCAATCCCAGCATGGCTACCTGTGGGCAGAGAGACTCCGGCAAGGGTTAATCTTCCTCAGTCCGGGCTCTGTCCCCCAGGGATTTTGAGGGTTCACATCAGAGCTGTGTTGCTTGGCACTACACACGTGACCTCCTGATAAACACAGCCCGAAGGGTGGAACCCATGTCTTGTGGCTGGGAAAGGGCCTTCGCTGGGCTCTGTGTGCTTGGGAAGGCGATGGGAGGTGGGGCGCTGTAGGGACTCCGAGCCCTTCCAGGCAAACAAGCCAATATAAACCGGACGTGCACTTCTAGCTAGGGAAAGAAAGGCTGTCTTCAGACCGCGCCCTCCTCTCCAAGCCCCTGTGCGCGCCTCCTCCCTAGCTCTCAGAACCTCTCCGGGAACAGGAGGCCCTTGTGCTGGCGATACATGAAGTTCGGATCAAGAAGGCGAATGACTCACTGGAGGTCACCTGGAAAAAAGGTGTCAGGTCCCCACCTGGGTTATGCTCACCCATCCTTGAGTCCATTCCTCCCAGCATTTCGGAAACCCCGTTTTGAGGGGGTTTCGGGAAATCCCACAGGAGGTCTCCATCCAGGAGGATTTTCCGAGCTGAGCCCAGACAAGGTGACAGGTGACATTTGACGCATGCTGTGCAGTGCTGGGGGCTGGGGGCAGCTGAGGGGCAGGTCAAGCATCACAGAACAGAGGAGGCTGAGAAGCGCTGACCCGGCACAGCACGCGAAGGGGCCGTGCGAGCTGGAAGCAGGGGCTAGGGAGGGAGGTGGGGGCTGGGCAGGTGTGGACCCCACTACGAGCTGCCTGTCTAGTGCTGTCTTCCACATCCCCATGCCTTCTGGCCCCCATCAACCCCGGATCCAGGTATACTTGCTGCGCCTGGAACATGCCTGGCTAGGTCCTGCCTCCCTGGTTTCACGTGTAGCTCCGTGCACTTGAACTACCCTTTCCTTTCATGTCTACTGAAGAAGGAAAACAAGAGCCGGTGCAGTGGCGCACGCCTGTAATCCCAGCGGCTTGGGAGGCAGAGGCAGGAGGATCGCAAGTTCGAGACCAGAGGGAATCTGTGTTAACTTAGAGAGACCCTGTCTCAAAAAGTAAAAAAATGGGCTGGAGGTGCAGTTCAGTGGTCCAGCACTTGCAAAACGTGCCCTGGGTTCAACACCCAGTACTACAAAAAAAAAAAAAAAAAAAAGCAAAACACTATTCAACTCTCTCTTCTTCTGAAAAGGCTGTGCAGATTTCTGTAGGCAGAGATGATTCTTCCTCCTCCATGCCCCATCTTGATTGCAGTAAAATTGAGCATGGGTTCTGGAGGAATAGAGTATTTTTGAAATATGTATGAGAAATACATAGAAATAGATAAGAGGTAGATAGAGAGATGAAATTTCATTGAATTCGTAGAGCAATTCTGCATCATTTTCCCCATTTTGCCCTCAAGATATGCCTGAAGCCATAGCAAAGCCTGCAGCTGTAGCACTGTGGCATCTGATCCTGTCAGATCTTGGAAGCTAAGCAGGGTCGGGCCTGGTTAGTACTTGGATGGGAGAACGCCTTGGAACACCACGTGCTCTAGGCTTGGGAGAAGGACCCGGCAACCCACTCCCAAAAATCAATCTGCCATTGAAAACCCTATGAATAGCAGAGACGCACTGGCAATGGTGTTTCACCTGTTGTACGTAGGGTCATTGTGAGTAGGACACCAAGTGGATGACACCTAACAACAAGAAGGTAAAAGCTTGCAGCCATACCACTGTGGCATCTGATGCCAGATTGACAGCACCTAACAACAACAACCCTCAACATTCCAAAGCTGAGGCTTAAAGAGTTTAAGAAACTTGTTCCAAGCCGGGTGCAGTGGCGCACGCCTGTAATCCCAGCGGCTCGGGAGGTGGAGGCAAGAGGATCGCAAGTTTGGGACCAGAGGCAGTCTGCATAACTTAGAGAGACGCTGTCTCAAAAACTAAAAAAATGGGCTGGGGGCGCAGCTCAGTGGTCCAGCACTTGCAAAGCATGCAGGCGCGAGGCCCTAGGTTCAACCCCCTGTATTGCAAAAAAAAAAAAAAAAAAAAAAAAAAGAAACTTGTTCCAGATGATTCAGCTCCTAAATTTAGACCAAAACTGAAGCTATTGCCTCCCGTCTAGGTCACTACGAAGAGGTTTCTACACCACAGCACCCATGACATGTGATTCCTTTACCTAACAGCCTCCCTTGTCTCAGGGCCCAGCTCTGCCGCGGACATCCCAGGCCCATCTGTTGAATGGAATTGATTTGAAGAGGGCCGGCAATTAGAAGACTTCAGAGACGGCTCTCAGATGAAGGGACAAGGAGCCTTGGAGGAAAGGATGAATTAGGTACGCAGGAGCCAATTAGTAGTGGATGCTACAGCCTATGATAAGGGGCTTTAATTTGATAGCAGACAATTGGGACCCATTCGTCGTGCAGCTCGAGAAAGGCAGTGACAAGCCCCTAATGACACTCCAGGGCCTTTGAAACCTTTAATTGCTGTCTGCAGTTTTGCTATTTCCGAGTAGAAGTGACATAGGGAGGCGAGCTCCAAGCTCTGTAGACCCCCAGGCTGTGTTGCCCACAGCAAGGTCACTGTGGGTGCCCCATGCCTCCCCTCTGCAAAGGCGGCCAGGTCTCCCCCTGGTGTCCCTGCCTCCCCTTCCTCATAATTTACATGGTGCTAGGACCATAGGACTGGGCTGGGATATAGCTCAGTTGATAGAGCGCTGGACTGCAGTCTTTGAGGTCCCAAGTTCAATTCCTAGCACCGCAAAAATGGGAGAAGGATCTGGCAACCCACTCCCAAGGCAAGCCTGAAACAGTCAGCCACTGAAAACCCTATGAGGGTCACTATGAGTCAAATACCGACTCGACAGCACCTAACAACAACAACAAAGGACCATAGGACTGGGGCTGGGATTTGGCTCAGTTGGTAGAGCACTGCGCTGCAGTCTCTGAGGTCCCAAGTTCGATTCCCAGTACCAAAAATGGGAGAAGGACATGGCAACCCACTCCCAAGGCAATCCTGAAACAGCCATTGAAAACCCTAGGAGGGTCGCTATGAGTCTGACTTGACTCGATGGCACCTAACAACAACAAGGACCATAGGAGGGCTGGAGTTTAGCTCAGTGGGTAGAGCACTGCTCTGCCCTTTCTGAGGACCCTGGTTGAATCCTCAGCATGGCAAAACATGGGGGAAGGATGTGGCAATCCACTCCTGAAGCATTCCCCAAACCATCAGCCATTGTAAACCCTATGAGGGTCGCTATGAATTAGACCTGACTCAATAGCACCCAACAACCACAAAAAGGACTATAGGAGGCCCTGGGGCCAGGCAGCATGCTTGGTGCTATTGGCCCTTCTGCACTTTCTGTCTTCCACTCCTCTGCACCAGCTAGCTCTTGCTGGTCTCCATCCAAGGGGAGAATTCGCAGCTTCCATCATTTCACTTCCATACACGCAGGATACTTTGCCCCCTTCCTTCCACCACTTTAAATCAGCACCAGGGCAGGCTGGGTATGGAAGGAAAGGAAGGACAGGAAGGAACAAGGTTCTGAAATTCTGCTGGCAGAGAAGCCTTGGGGGCTGCTGCGTTGTGTTTTTATCTTTTATTTTCCTAAGCTTTGGGCTCGCTTGGCCTCTTCCATCTGGCCCAAAAGCACATGCAGCCCGGCAGCTGGGCCTGGGCTTCCAAAGCCAGAGAGAAGCAACAGCAGAACAGATTCTAGGCACCCTGCACAATGGCCTTTTCAGGCCGCAGAATGCAGCTCAGTACTGCACGGTCGCCACGTGGTGCAGCTTCTTCAATGTTCCCAAGCACTCGATTGTCACCAGTCCTGTGACGATGACTTCTTTACTGCTGAAGATGCGGGGGTTGATGTACGCTACAAACCTCTATCCCCACCCTAAAAGGGACAGGGTGGGGTTGGGGGGACCGACAACCAAAAGTCACATCTGACAAAGGAAAGGCAGCCCGCGTGCCACGGAACTGTGGGCACCAGGTGCATTAATTACACTTGATTGCCTGTTGGTTTATGGCCACGGTCACTTGTGTGCTGCGTTCTGGCCCCGCAGCATCTGTGCTGAAGGATATCCGTGGCGTTCCGGTAAGCGAGAGGCACATCGGCCAGATGGTGACTTCGCGAGGACATAATTCACGGAGGGTTTGCCTGCCCCGGCCCAGGTCTCTGTGAAG
>VMDO01013403.1:22500-58388 GCA_007922755.1 Pedetes capensis
CCTTGTGGTGGGTGACATTTCCCACTAGGAGAAGCTTACTTCTGCCACCATCACCCTTCACTCTGCCAGGATGTATAGGATAAATTGGACTCCAGATTTCTCAGATTGTTTTCTAACCTGCTCCCTCAGGCTTGGATTTCCCATTGGCAACTGAAGCCCAAACACCTCAATAGTAACCTATGGGAACTGGCCAGAATGTCTTTCTCACTGATTCTCCTGTATGACCTTTGGCAACAGTAAACAGCGGGTGTAACTGAAAGATCTGTCATCCTAGATGTCATTCTCTCTTCAAGATAACAATGATCATCTTCAGTTATCATGTCTAAAATGATTGAAATACCTGTACCTTTATTACTTGATTAATTTGAATCATTCAATTCTTAGTTCCAAGATCAACAGAGACAGGAGAAATACAGAAAGAAAGAAAATCCACTCACTAAGTATCAGTCGCTGTGTTTTGCACTTTATATGCCTTGTCCTACTTAGTTCATCTCCACAACTTTCAAAAGAGGTAACTGTGGCTTAAGAGAGATTAAATGATTTATGCGAAGTCACACAGCTAGTAGTGGTGGGATTGTGGTAAGGAACAGAAGAAATAAAAGGGCTGAGAGTGATCCAGTAAATGTACCAATTACAGAAACACAGGATGTACCTGAACATTTATTTTTAAATCACTCACTAAACTTTGCTTGTTCTTATTCATGTTAGGTTTTGCATCCAACTTTCTACATGAAAGACTATTTTGGCAAATGCTCAAAATAGTGTTTATGTGGAAACTGGGCTAGTAGTGGTAGAATTGATAGACCCTAGAGTCTGCCTGCAGGACCCATGATCTTGACCATCATCCTATATACCCTCTCAAGGTCTACCTAACACCCCATGAGCCCTGCACATTTAACCAGCCCAAATCCCAGATGGCTTCTCCTAAGTGTTTCTCTTTATAAACCCCAGCCAGCCACCCAGGCTATACATCTTGCCTTCACCCTCAGCTCCTCTCTTGTCTCTCTCTCCCACACCATCAACTAAGTCTCTGAAGCTTGTTGTTTCTTTCGTTGTGTAGCCTTTCACACTCTCCCTTCCCTCTGGCTTCATTGCCATCTCTCAAGTCCAGGTTTTCATGATGTCATATCTTACTGCTGTAATTGCCTCCTATTGGCTTCCCCTGACTCTGCCCTACATCCTATACTAAGGACTTGATTCATCTTCCTGGAACATGACTCTGAATGCATCAACTTCTCCATGCAAGGAATCCATTTGAAAAAGTCCATGCCTTTCCCAGGCTGTCCAATATCATCCTCTCAGTTTCTCCACTAGAATCCTAATCTTCTTCTAGACTGTTTGAGTCATCATTGCTTCCTCAAATTTCCACACGGTCTCTCTTCCACACCATTGCCCTGAGAGGTTTCTCTGTAGTGAATGGCCTTTCTCTCTCTCCCCTTGTGGATATTCTAGCCTTCCTTCAAGGATAAAATATCTTCCATGGATCCTGCCCCAGTCCAGGTTATTATCACTTTCTGAATCCTGTGAGATTATCTGGACCACACATTTGGTTCTAAGACAAGGATATCTTAGTCATCATTTCTATGAAGATGTCTGGTCTCAGGTACTACTTTATAAACTCAGTGGATCTTAGGTTGACTGTGTCCAAACATCTCTAATTTTCAGGCAATTTTGAATCAAAATATTTACTTTCTTGTAAGGCCATAAACCTTGATGTTAGCACCAGAAAACAGAGCAGATAATCATTTATACATCTCATTTTAACTCTAGTTTCAAGATCAAGAATATGCAATAAAGACTACTAAGTCTGGCTAGGTTTTTCTCTGCCTGCAACCGTAGCCCTGTGGCATCTGATCCCATCAGATCTCAGAAGCTAAGCAGGGTTGGGCCTGGTTAGTACTTGGATGGGAGACCTCCTGGGAACAACTGGTGCTGTAGGCTTGGGAGACAGACCCGGCAACCCACTCCCAAAGATCAATCTGCCTTTGAAAATCCTATGAACAGCAGAGAAGCACTGACAATAGTGTTTCAGCCTGTTGTATGTACGGTTGCTATGAGTTGGACACCAACTCGACAGCACCTAACAACAACAACAGGATCTTTCTCTAGCCACATGGCTATACATTAGTCTCTTTCATTCTTTCACTCTGTTGCTTGAAATGGTGGGCTGGGGTTCAATGAATGGTTGGCAGAATATCAACTTTGGGGTGGTGTATGCCTATAATATCAACTGCTCAGGAGGCTAAGGCAGGAGGATCACAGACTCCAGAACTGTCTGGGCTGGGGATGTATCTCTGTGGTAGAGTGTTTGCCTAGCATTTGCTAGGATCTGGATTCAAGTCCCAGTTCAGGGAGAAGAGTGTGGGGAAGAATATCAACCTTGGACGTGTTAGGGGTCTAGAGACCTTTTCAGGAGTGTTCTAGAGCAGAGGGAAAGGAAGAAGGGCCCAGAAGGCAGATCTCCAACTTCCATGTCCTCCTGTCTTCTTCAGAAATGCTTTTCTTGGAGTCTGTTCCACAGGTTTATGCTTCTGCCTACAACTTCATTTCTGCGTGGCTTTAAAACTTTTGGAAATTACTGGAATAGATTGTTTCTAAAGCATTCCCGGCTTTTCCACGTTTTAATCTGTTGATGAGGATGAAGAAGGATAATAGCTAATAGGTATCGAGTCTTAACTCTGTGCCATGCACTGTGCTCACTGCAGACACAATGCTTATTCCCAGGTATAGGGAAAGATAAGGGCACGTATCAAGGGCACATGGCTGGGAAGTGATGAATGGAGTTGAGATGTGATTAAAGTCAGTATGACCTCACTACTCTGCTGTCTTTTTGCACTGTCTGGGGGAAAATAATTAGGAACTTGAACATCCTCCATTCCTGCTCCTTTTGCCTGCTTTGTGAGAAAAAGACTGCCAAGGACAGAATAGGACATCATGGTCTTTGCAGAACTGTTGGGTGAAGGTAGCTCGGCTACCTGGTCAATGTTTATCTTTTCTGAAAAGCCTAGACAAGGATATCTACAAATATCCATGGCTGGCAGATGCTGTTATCTCTCTGATTTTATTTTCTGGAGATTGGGAGAAAACTGGGCTTCAATGTCGTTTATAAAAATGAACCACTGGCAATTTCCATTCAGACGAACATATCAGAGGAGATACTCTCAGGATATCTCTGGAAAGTGGTTCCAAGACAAGCAAGATTTAGCTACAGCCAGAACATTTGCTTTTTGATCCTTAATCAGGAACTAAATTGTACAATAAAATCTGTAAATTCCTCATATCCAGTGCTGCTAAGATGTCCGAGAAAGGACAGCCCAACCACCCAATCAAACTCATCAAGAGATTTTCCCTTCTGCTGACAAAGGTTCTCTGTGTGCTATGCCCTGATTAGGATCAAGATTAGAATTCAGCAGAATCTGCTCTGTGAGGCCAGTTTTCTGAGATTCATGGCATACTTTCACTCAGAAGTTGTGAGCTTTGTTATGAAACTCTTGATATGGTCACGGAAATTATTGCTATACGTTATTGCAATCATTTTTAAAAATCGAGGCAGGAGAAAAGTAGTTATTTAATAAAGGAAGAAAACAAACCCATCATAGAGCATTTCAGGGAATGAATATAGTAAATTGTAAAGCCTAAAAAGAAGACATGGCATTTCACTCTTTTCTTTCCCATTTCCCACCACCTCCTCTTCATCCTTCAAGTTCTCATATCCTTCAAGTTCCCATTCACAAATGACCCCCACTTCCTACCTTTGGTTATTTTACCTCCAGACAGGGGAGCAGTGTGATAATGAAGCCTCCCAGGCTGGGTCCTTGAGGCTATGTTACAACTTTTTCTCCTGGTGTTTCACCTTTCTTCTGAGACCTTCAATGGCTTAAAATAAGGCTCTACTAAATGTACATTACAGATGTCATCAAACTTCTATTTTAATGGGTTAAAAAACTGGAATAAGTGGCACCCCAGTAGAAGAGTCACAGTTTCTATTTTATTCACTTTCAAAGCCAAGCTTGAGAAGAGGGATGCAGTCCTTATGTATAATTAAAAATAAAAAGAGGAAGAAGTTCTCCAATAGTTTGCTAAGAATACACAGTGATAACATGGAGATAGAAAGAGAAAAAAAGAGAAGGAATGAAGGAAGGAAGGAAGGAACAAAGGAACGAGGACAAAATTGCAAAAAGAAAGTCTACAACTAAAGCATGCACCTCCACATGAATCCAACAAATCCAGATTTTCCCCTACGATATTTGGAGTTGGCAAGGTACATAAAAAAAAATAGATGTGCCCCATCTTCTGGCAGGTTGAAGTAATAGCAATAGCAATTGAATTTTTCTGGTGTGGGTTATTTCGTTTCACATATATTTTAAGGTGCTATTCAAACTCTGTCTTTTTTCAAGGTTCTTATCATCATAACTATTGGTTTGTCAATATTTCCATTCCCAAAAGCAGAAGCAGGGGATCCAGGTGGGTGGGTGCCAGGAAGCTTTGAGATCTCACATCAAGCAGATCACCATCCGTTTATACAGACAGGCAGATTTCAGTCTGGTATCTGTGCACCCACAGTTCTCATCTCTACAAAAGTAGGCAGTACCCTTTGGGTTAGATGATTGAAATAGATGCCAGAGACCCAAATGGTTTTTAAAAAAATATTTTGTTAGCAGCTGCTAGTGACAATTTCCACCCTGTAACTCCAGAATGACTGAATAGCTCCCCCCTGTTCTGCAAGTTTGACAGGTGACATGCACAACCACACGTCTCATCTATTTCTCAGCAATGATTAATCGTCCCCCAAGACAAAAGCTCAAAGAGTCAAGATTTTCCCAGGGCTCAATTTTGACCAAGAATTCTGGAGTCAGCAAAAGAATACAGAATTCTTTGAGGTGTTTGTGTGGGTCACTGAGGATTGGGGAACAGGGAGACAGTCACAGGAAGAAAAAATTCACATCTCCTTTCAAATGAGGTTTCCCAACGTCCCCTGAAAATGGAGATATGTGTAGGTGTTATAGAGTAGTGACATTATCAACACTGAAACAGGATGGCAGAACAGGATATTACCTACCTACCTAGGCTATAAAACCAAGGTCATGAGGCTCTTTGTTCTGAAGCCAAACATCTCAAATTTCATATCAAAGTACAAAATAAGGGGAAAAACACACCCACATACGACATGTTACAAAACAATAACCAGCTTACCTCCAGTTTGTGGTCTCTGCCATCTTGCTCATCTTGCTCAGAATGGGGAATTTAGTTGCGATTAGCTACAATATATTTGTAATAACAGCAGGAACTAATCTATCTTGTGTTCTTACTATATCCCAAGTATAATATGAAGCACTTTGCATGAATTGTCTCATTTAATTTTTAAACAAAGGTGTGAGATTTGTTTACATATATTCTCTTTTTAGAGATAAGAAAAGAGAAGATGAAGAGGGGCAAAGACACACTTTGCCATTTTTTTCAAGTATTTATTAATGTACAGATATTTCTGGAGCTCTGATTTTGCCAGGCCATATTTGAGGCAGTAGGGATACAGCAGTGAGCAGAACATGGGCAGGTTCTGTCCTCATGGAGCCCACATCATACAGATGATAAACAAATAAATATGAGGTCATGGTCCAAATTGTCTTCCTCCAAAATTCCCATGTGGAAGCATGGGAAAAAAAAAAATATATATATATATATATATATATATATATATATATATATATATGACTTCCAATGTGCCTGTATGAGGAGACAGGACCTTCAGGAAGTTAAAAGTCAAAGGCGGTCATAAGGTCATAATTCTCTTCTGATAAGGACTAGCGTTCTTATAGAAAGAGAAATTCAGAGGACACTCTCAGAGGAAAGGTCATGTGAGGACTGCCACAGGAAGGTGGTCATCCTCAGGTCAGGGAGAAAGCTCTCATCAAGAACTGAACACTGGCAGACCTTAATCTGGAACTTCCAGCCTCTAGAACTGCAAGACATAAATTTCTGTTGTTGAAATCACCCAGTCTGTGTGGAATTTTGTTATAGCAGCCAGAGCAGACTAATACACAGGGTATGTCAACTGGTAATAAGTGCTATGTTGTTGTTGTTGTTGTTAGGTGCTGTGGAGTCGTATCCGACTCATAGTGAGCCTCATAGGGTTTTCAATGGCAGTTTGTTTCGGGATTGCCTTGGGAATGGGTTGCCATATCCTTCTCCCATTTTTATGGTGCTGGGAATCAAACTCGGGACCTCAGAGACTGTAGAGCAGTGCTCTACCAACTGAACTAAATCCCAGCCCAATAAGTGCTATAGAAACTGCTTTTTTATTTCAGGGCTGGGGATAATGATATTGAAAAGAAAGTGGTCATGCAAACTAAGTGGGTTTGTAGAGAAGGAATGACTGAAACAGAGAGCACTGGAAAGACATTAGGAATTTCTGGGCAATAGTAAGGATGGCATAACACACAGAATAAACACACAGAATAAATAAGGGGGGCTGGGTGCGGTGGCTCACGCCTGTAATCCCAGAGGCTCGGGAGGCGGAGGCAGGAGGATCGCAAGTTCAAGACCAGAGGCAGTCTGTGTAATTTAGCGAGACCCTGTCTCAAAAAGTAAAAAAATTGGTGGGGGATGCAGCTCAGTGGTCCAGCACTTGCAGAGCCTGCAAGCGCGAGGCCCTGGGTTCAACCCCCAGTACCACCACCAAAAAAAAAAAAAAAGAGGTAGAGTAGTGGGAGATGGGAATGAAGGGGTATTCAAGCCCAGGCAGTCTGTACCAGATCCCTGCTCTTAAATGATTTCCACAGAATATGTGCCTGGCTTTACCTGAGTACCTCCATTTTCCTGCTAAATCTTAGCCCATCCCTTTTTTGGTAGCTTTTTAAAATCACTCATTTAAACAGTGCCTCTTATATATAGTATACTGTTGGACTTTGCTTCATAAACCAATTTATAAAGGTTTTCTTTTAATAGATATACTAAGTCCAATGCTCCTGCAGGGGCTTGCATGTTGCTGTGATGTTGAAAGCTATGCCACCGGTATTATAAATACCACCAGGGCCACCCATGGTGGATAGGTTTCAGCTGAGCTTCCAGACTAAGACAGATTAGGGAGAAGGACCTGGCAGCCCATTCAAAAAGCAATTAGCCATTGAAAACCATATGAATAGCAAAGAAACACTGTTGGAAATAGTGCCAGAAAATGAGCCCCCAAGGTTGTAAGACACTTAAAATAAGACCAGATGATTTGGGTCATGACATCAAAGACATCATCCATAAAGAAAGCAAAATATTATTTAAAAGAAAAGGAAAAAAAGGAAAGACCAAATTACATGTTAAAGAAACTCTGAAACTTGCCCTTGACCATGGAGTCACTAAAGTAAAAAGAAACACATAATGAAGTTAAAGAAAGAAACAATATCTTTTTTATTGGAAATTTTTAATGTACAACTTAATGTACAACTTAGGTTTTATTCTGACATGCATTTCATTGTGACATTTCCATATATGCATTTCATTGTACATTGCTCAAATAACGTCTCCCTTACCCCCTCATGACCCTCCTCCTCCATCCCCATCCCTTTACCAACAATCTCCTTTCTACTTATATGTCTTTTGTGGGAATATTTATCTATACACATGCATCTTGATTTTGATTTAAGTCCAAACTTTTTTCTATAGTGATCTATCTTTTTACATTCTCAGCAGTATCACGTGAGTGATCTAGTCTGTTTGCATTATTGTCATCCTTTGGTATTATTGGTATTATTATTTCCCATACTAATAAAGTTGAGCTGTTTACATTGAGATTGACCTCTCCCCTCTTCCTCCCTCCTCATTGTCCTCCTCCTACTTCCGTCTTCTCCCATCATTGCTTCCTTTTGCTAGATGCCTCCCTCCTTCTTTCCACTCCTTAAATCGTCCCTTCTATGCTAAGTTTACATGAGCTTTTTATTATGTTACAATTTATGCATAGGATTTTTGCCTTCCTTTAAGTTTGATTCAGCTCCCACATACGAGTAAGACCATACGGTATTTCTCTTTTTGAGCTTGCGTTCATTCTCTTAAGATAATTTTCTCCAAATCCATCCATTTTGTTGCAAGTGACATTATTTCATTTTTTTAATTGCTGAGGAGTATTCCACTGGTATATGTACCATAATTTTTTATCCATTCTTCTGTTGATGGGCACTTTGGTTGATTCCATATCCTTGCTATTGTGAAAAGTGCTGCATTGAATAAGGAGACACAGGTGTCTCTGTGGTATGATGATTCATCTCCCTTTGGGTATATTCCCAATAGTGGTATAACTGAGTCATATGGTATAGCTGTTTTTAGTTTTTGAGGTACCTCCATATTGATTCCCAAAGTGGTTGAATAATTTACAACTCCACCAGCAATGTAAGAGGGTTCCCTTTGTTCCGCAACCACATCAGCATTTGTTATTATTTGTTTTATTGATTTTGGCCATTCTTACTGGAATAAGGTGGAATCTCAGAGTTGTTTTCATTTGCATTTCCCTAATGGCTGGGATAGTGAGCATTTTTTCATGTATTCCATGGCCTTATAAGCTTCTTCATTTTAGAACTGTCTGTTCAGTTCCTTTGCCCACTGTGTATTGGGTTATTTAAAACAGTTTATTTCAAAGGGCAGCTTGAGAAGACAAGATCAAATAACATAATGACATATGCAATGAACTGGAGATAGAAAACCAAAAAGGAAGAACATATTCTGTTTTTCTCAAACTTAAGAATTAAAGAAAATATTCAAGCCTCCTGTGACAATGGTGAGGGATTTTACAGGGAAAATATTAAATGACACTGGAAACATCAAAAGAAGATGGAAAGAATACACATAATCCTTAAACCAAAAAAAATTAGTGGATTACCAACCATTTCAAGAGGTTGCATATGATCAAGAACCAGTGAAACTGAAGGATGCTGTGGAAGCTGCCTCGAAGGAATTGGTGAAACACAAGTCTCCAGGAATTGATGGAATACCAATTGAGATGTATCAAGGAACAAATGTAGCACTGAAGGTGATCACTTGTTTATGCCAAGAGATTTGGAAAAGAGGTACTTGGCCAACTGACTGGAAGAGATCTATATTTGTGGCAATTCCCAAGAAAGGAGATCCAACCAAATGTGGAAATTATCGAATATATTGGTAATATCACACACAAGTAAATTTTTGCTAAAGATCTTTCAAAAGCCACTGCAGCAGTATATATATGGAAGTACTGGAAAATCAAAACAGATTCAGAAGAGGATGTGGAACCAGGAACATGATTGCTGATGTCAGATGGATATTAGCAGAAAGCAGAGAATACCTCAAAGATGTCTATCCATTTTTTATTGACTATACAAAGGCATTTAACTGTGTGGATCACAATAAATTATGGATAACATTGAGAAGAATAGGACTACCAGAGCACTGAGTTGTACTCATGAAGAATCTGTATATGGACCAGGAGGCAGTTATTCAAACAGAACACAGAAACACTGCCTGGTTTAAAATCAAGAAAGGTGTGAGTCAGGGCTGTATCTTTTCACCATACCTCTTCAATCTCTATGCTGGGCAAATAATCTGGGAAGCTGGACTTTACAAAGAAGAGCACAGCATCATGATAGAAGAAAGACTCATTAACAACCTGCATTATGCAGATGGCACAACTCTGTTTCCTGAAAGTGAAGAGGATTTGAAACATTTACTGATGAAGATCGAAGAACTCAGCCTTCAGTAAGGATTGCACCTTGACATCAACAAAACAAAAATCCTTAAGTCTAGGTCAGTACGCAGCTTCATGATAAATGGAGAAAAAAATTGAAGTTGTCCAAGATTTTGCTTTATTTGGTTCTACAATCAATACCCCTGGAAGCAGCAGTCAAGAAATCAAAAGACACACTGCTTTAGGAAACGCAGTTGCAAACAACCTCCTTAAAGTATTGCAAAGTAAAGATGTCACATTGAAGACAAACATGCACATGACTCATACCATAGTATTTTCAGTTGCATCATATGCTTATGAAAGCTGGACATTGAACAAGGGAGACAGAATTGATGCTTTTGAATTGGTGCTGGAGATGAATATTGAATATACCATGGACTGCCAAAGGAATCAACAGATCTCTCCTATAAGAAGTGCAACCAGAGTGCTCCTTGGAAGCAAGGATGGCTAGACTATGCCATATGTGTTTTGGACATGTGGTCAGGAGGGACCAATCCCCGGAGAGGAATGTCATGTTTGGGAGAGTGGCAGATCAACAACAACAAAATAAGACCCCTAACTGTATGGATTGACACAGTGTCTACAACAGTGGGCTTACACATAAAAAAAGATCATGTGCCTGGTACACAATTGGTGAGTGTTTTGTTCTGTTCTACATAGGGTGGCTGTAAATTGGACCTAACCTGAGGGCATCTAACAACAACAATAACAAGTCTATTTATGTTTACTGATATGACTGACATATTTGGTCTCAACTTTGTCTTATGTTGTGATGTATGTATGCGTTGTATTATATTTACATTGTTTCCTTCTCTGCTTGTTATATAGGATTTTTTCCTTTTGGTTTTTAGGAAAAAATGTTTTTAGTATTGTAGTTCTGGTATTTTATATTTCACTAACTTTCCATTTTATACTTAAACTTTAACATTCTCTATGTCAGTTCTGGGCTGGAATTCAGCTCAGTTGGTATAGCACTGCTCTGCAGTCTCTGAGGTCCCAGTTTCAAATCACAGCATTGGAAAAATGGGAGAAGGACCTGGTAATCCACTCCCATGGCAATCCCCAAACAAGCAGCCATTGAAAACCCTATGAAGGTCACTGTGGGCCGGAAACAACTTGGCAGCACCTAACAACCAACCAACATGTCAGTTTTAAAAGATGTTCATATACTCACTCTTTCAAAAAAAATTCTGTATTATTTAATTATTCAGTCAATTTACTTATTTCTGTATTAGAGACAGAATCTCACTATGAAGCCCAGCCTGGCCTTGAACTCATGTCAAGCCTCCACTAAGCCTCCTATGTGCTGAGATTACAGGCATGTGCCATCACACCCAGCTGTATATTCACTCTTAAAAGATCTGTTGTAGCCAGGTGCGGTGGCGCAGGCCTGTAATACCAGCGGCTTGGGAGGCAGGGGCAGGAGGATCACAAGTTCGAGACCAGAGGTAGTCTGTGTAATTTAGCAAGACCCTGTCTCAAAATGTAAAAAAATGGGCTGAGGGCACAGCTCAGTGGTCCAGCACTTGCAAACCATGCAGGAGCGAGGCTCTGGGTCCCTGGGTTCAACCCCCAGTACCACACACACACAAAAAGATCTATTGTAATTTTCACTATTTCTCTATTTTCTCCAACTTAAAATTTTTCATTTATTTCTTCACTCTTTGAAATAACTCTAGATTCACAAGAAGTTACAAAGAAAGTTCAGAGAACTCTTCACTCAGTTTTTCTCAATATTTGTTATTGTTGTCGGTAGGTGCCATCGAGTTGGTCCGACTCATAGTGAACCTATATACAACAGGCAAAACACTATTGCCATGCTTCTCTACTGTTCATAAGGTTCTCAATGGTGGATTGGTTTTGGGGAGTGAGTTGCGAGGTCCTTCTCCCAAGCCTACAGTATCTGGTATTCTCAGATGGTCTCCCATCCAAGTACTAACCAGGCCTGACCCTGATTACCTTCTGAGATCTGACAGGATCTGACACCACAGTACTACGGCTCTCAATAGTTACAATGTACAAAATTAAGGCATGATATCAAAACCAGAAATCAATGTTAGTGATATATATAGCTATGTTATTTTTTATATAGCTCTGTTTATATAGCTCTGTTATTTTTCACATGCCCAAATTCACATATCCACCATTGAAAACAGAATACAGAATCATTTCACTACTGTAAAGATCTTCCTCTGCTGTCTTTTCATAGTCACCACTGCTCCCACCCACTCTAGTCCCTAAACATACCCAATGATTAATTTGTCCTCCTTCTATAGTTTATCATTTTGAGACGGTTACCTCCAATCAATGATGGAATAAATCTTATGACTGTCATATTTTTGTTTTCTGTTTTGCTCTGTTTTTCTTCCTTCCTTCCCTCCTTTCTTTCCTTCTTTTGCTTGCCCTTCCTTCCCCACCCCCCACTCTTCTTCTCTCCTCCTCTCTCTCTCTCTCTCTCTCTCTCTCTCTCTGGTTTAGCTCAGTTGGTAGAGTGCTTCTCTGGCCTCCCCAAAGCCCTAGGTTCAATCCCCAGAACCACAAAATAGAAGAAGGACGAGGCAGTCCACTCCCAAAACAATCCTGAAACAAGCAGCCATTAAAATCCCCTATGAATAGCAGGGGCTGGGATTTAGCTCAGTGGGTAGAGTGCTGCGCTGCAGTCTCTGAGGCCCTGAGTTCAATTCCCAGCACCGCAAAAGTGGGAGAAGGGTCTGGCAATCCACTCACAAGGCAATCCCGAGGCACTCTGCCATTGAAAACCCTATGAGGGTCGCTATGAGTCGGATACCGATTCGAAGGCACCTAATGACAACATCAACAATGAATAGCAGAGAAGCACTGACAGAGTGCTGGGCATGGAACAGTGTCAGGGAGTGTTTTGTTTCATTGTACATAGGGTCACTATGAGTCACTATGTCATCTAACAATGACAAGAAATGGTGTTGGTGTGATTTGGTGCACTTTTCCAACTCAGGTCATTTGTACATGCTTTGTCTCCTGCCTAAAATACTTTTTCCCTAGCTTTTGGTAGACTTTTTTGTCTGTAGCCCTTTGGTTAGCCACTCCACTGTTGTTTTGCATTCTGTGTTGTTTTTAAGAAGATGAATGATGGAGTAATTATCTTGCGTGAGCTATTCCATTTTGTGTATGTGTGTTTGGGTGTGTGAAGGACTTGAAGATTTCTTCTTTTTCTTTAAAGTCTATTCATTTTTCTAGTCCATGTTCCAGGGTCACTAACACAATAACAAATTTCCCTAGTACATTCTAGATTCTATTTTGTTTAAATGTAATTTTATTTTTATTTCTGGAACTTTTCTGGACTTATAGTTTTAAACATTAATTCTCTTTCATTGCTTTTATTTTCTTCCTTGAGGATACCAATTAAAGGTATGTTGGTCCTTGTTTGATAATCACTTTGCATATCAACTACTTTCTCTCTAGTTGATATGCAAAGTGACCCCATTTCTCTCTGACCCCATTTCATTAAAGATTTATGTCATTTTATTGGTTTTAATTATTTTGATTTTTGATCTATTTTTATTCAATACCTTTCACTAAATTTTTTTTTTTATTCTGTCCTCCTTCTTGGTACTTTGTAATCTAGTCTTTGTTGTTGTTGTTGTTAGGTGCCATCAAGTTGGTACCCAACTCATAGCAACCCTATGTACAACAAGAGAAACACTATTGTCAGTGCTTATTTACTGCTCACAAGGTTTTCAATGACAGGTTGATTTTGGGGAGGGAGTTGTCAGGTCCTTCTCCCAAGCCTATAGCACCTGGTGTTCGCAGGCAGTCTCCCATCCAAGTACTAACCAGGCCCAACCCTGCTTAGCTTCTAAGATCTGACGGGATCAGATGCCACAGGGCTACGGCTGCAGGCTAATTTAGTCTTTATTACTGATATAATTTTGTCTTGTGTTCTATTGTCATTGTTGTTGTTAGGTGCCATTGAGTGGGGTCTGACTTATAGCTACTCTATGTACAACAGAATGAAGCACTCCTTGATTCTGTGCCAGGTACACAATCTTATTTATGTTTAAGGCCATTGTTGTACATATGGTGTCAATCCATCTAGTGGAGGGCTTTCTTTTTTGTCATTGACCTGCCACTCTCCCAAACATGATGTCCTTTACTAGGAATTGGTCCCTCCTGATTACATGTCCAAAATATGTAAGACGCAATCTAGCCATCTTTGCTTCCAAGGAGCACTCTGGTTGCACTCCTTATAGGACAATTCTATTGGTTCTTTGGCAGTCCATAGTATATTCAATATTCATCTCCAGCACCATAATTCAAAAGCATCAATTATTCTCCTGTTTCCCTTGTTCAATGTCCAGCTTTCACAAGCATAAGATGTGACTGACACTACCATGACATGAGTCAGGCTCCCCTTTGTCTTCAAGGTGACATCTTTACTTTTCAACACCTTAAAGGGGTCTTTTGCAACAACTTTTCCTAAAGCAATGTGTCTTTTGATTTATTGACTGCTGCTTCCACCAGTGTTGGTTGTAGAGCCAAGTAAAGCAAAATCCTGTAACAACCTTAATCTTTTCTCTATCATGAAGTTGCTTACTGACCCAGTTGTAAGGATTTTTGTTTTCTTGATGTTGAGGTACAATCCATAGTGACAGCTGAGTTCTTTGATCTTCATCAGTGGATATTTCAAGTCCTCTTCACTTTAAGGAAGCAGAGTTGTGCTATCTGCATTATGCAGGTTGTTAATGAGTCTTTCTTCTATCATGATGCCACATTCTTCTTCATAAAGTCCAGGGTCTCAGATTATTTACTCAGCATAGAAATTGATGAGGTACGGTGAAAGGATACAGCCCTGATGCACATCTTGCTCAACTTCAAACCAGGCAGTCCATGTTCTGTTCGAATGACTGCCTCCTGTTCCATATACAGATTCCACATGAGTACAATTAAGTGCTCTCATATTCCCATTCTTCACAGTGTTATATGTAATTTGTTATGATCCACACAGTCAAATGCTTTTGCATAGTCGATGAACCATAGGCAGACATCCTTCTGGTATTCTCTGACTTTCCTAAACCTCTTCCCCTCATTTTATTCATTTTATTTTTTGTGGATTTTTTCTTTTTTGTTTATGTTTTCTTATTTCTTATATTTCTGATCCATGCCTTTTCTCATATTCCTACATTGACTCATTTTGGACCATTGATCTGTGATTGTTTAGTGTGTTTTCTGCATTTGGGTTGGATTTCCTCTTAAGAATTTCCATCAGCTCAAATTCTTGGTGCTTTCATTTTCTAATTTTTCATAGTAGTTGTAAATGGATTGGCCCTGCTTTTCTTGATTCTTTTTCCTTTCATGAACAAAGTTCATAATTTATGATCTCCCTTTTCTTTCAGCCCTTTTCTCTTCTGTGCAGTTTATTTTATGAATGATTTAGTTGGGATGATGGTGGGTAAAGAACGGTTTATTTCTCTTGCAAAAACATCTTTATTTCCCCTATAAGTAATGTTTCTCAAATGCTGCCAATCCCTTTCTCTCACACATTGAAGCCCCTATCTTGTATTCAGGACCACAGACTTCCATCTCACAGCTTAAATTTTCTATGTTAGCATTTAACCTTGGACTCTATTTCTAGGTTTATTATGCTTGTACCTTATCTAAATTCTCCGCTACCCTCCACATCTCACCTGGAGTCTTGTAAGCCTCTTCCTTTCTAATCTCTCTGCCACAGGCAGGGGCTCTGTTTAATTTCTTCTCTTAGTCTTTCTACAGATAAATTGGAGGCTATGGATATCTCTGTTTCCTAGTAATACAAAAACCGTGATCATGTGTAGTTGCCTTTGTTCCCACGTTGATTCTATGTGGAAGGGTATGAGGAAATTTTGAAATCAAGAAGCCAGTGTTCTTTAAACCCAGAAGTCAGCTCTGCCTGGTTTATTTCACAGCCCACAGAGCAAATCACATCCACCAACGTTAACCCTCAGTAGCTACAGGGTTAATGAGACACTGTGTCCTAGAACTGCAGTCACATGCAGTCATATTTCTCTTTATTGTTTTTATTTTTCCCACAAAGGCATAATGTTTTCAATGGTTTTGTCTGCCAAGAAAGAAAACCTTATTGGCTAAGTAATAATTTCATTATTAGGTCAATTGTTGCCAGTGATATCACATCTGACATCAATATCAGCACAAATTTGATAAAATAAACACCAAGCAAAGAGGCATTTCATGACGTTAGAGCTAAATTCTTGGCAGCAAATGGAAATAGTCATGAAAATAATCCTAATTCTTATCTAAATGTTTTAAACATCATCAATGAAAACCAACACTAAATATGTATTAAAGGCAGCAATATAGATTTTATTTGGGCCACTGCAACAGGGGTGCAAGACATCCATAAAACTGAGCTCAACTGCCACTGAGCTCCACTCCCTTTCTCTCACACAAGAAACGTGCCTACAGAAGAAATAAGAATCACACCCATATCTATCTTCGTATTCCCAAAATTAGATGCAAGAAGAAAATGTGACAGTACCACGAGAATTCCAAACCCAGTCAATCTATGGTACAATCTAAACAGGAGGACAAAATAGACACATTTCCCCGATTGAAACAGTTGATTTCCTTGAACTCTAACTGGAAGAACTACTAGAAATGGTACTTGGAAAAACAAGCCAAAACAAATCCAAGAGGAAGATGTGGGGCAAAAGAAGTAAGGAAAAAAAAATAGTAAAACAGGTAGCTAAAAGGAGACCTAGGGAAAGGGGAAATTAAAATGCAGCTAGAATTTGTCCAAGTTTTAAAGATTGAAGTACCAGTTAACATAGATATTTAAAGATAAAAAATCTAAACATACATACATGTGTTGGGAACTATAAACAATAGACTCACCCAAACTTTATGATAAGTGACTTGACCACACCTCAGCCAGGCTTCCACCTATGCTAGGCCATGTTCCTAAAGTTGACCTCAGCCCACAGGTTGAGTCTTTGCTGAAGAGAACACAATGCTGCCAAACACCAAAATGTATATTGTCTTGACCTGCATCTCTAAGACATTTCCAGTATTTTCTATTTATCCTTCTTTTGTAATTTTCCATTTCCCACAGCCTCTCCAGTTCCTTTGTTATCTTTTGTACTCCCCCCAAGTCCCCTTATGTTCCTTCACTTCCCTTTCTTTTGTAGGCACGTTTCTTGTTCTTGTCTGCAAAGTTTTTGGATTTCTTTTTTTCCTTTGGTGGTCTGAAATTCTTTCACAATATAGCCAGAGGGAGATGGTTTTACACTCCGTCTGTCCAGTATCTGGTGGCCCCTTGAATCTGAAAATTCATGTCTTTTCCAAATTAACTGTGTTTCTTCTATTATTTTTGACTCTTTCTATTCTGTGTTCTTTTCCTGCACAGTTCCTCTTTTTTTTTTGTTCTTTGAAATTGATATCTTTTTTTTTAGAAATTTTTAATGTACATCATAATGTGATTCATTTTGACATGCTTTTCGTTGTGACAATTTTCATATATGCAATTTGATAAGCTTTATTCATATAGGTTACCCCTTACCCTCCTCTATGTTTCCCCCCTCCCCCTTCCTATCTAAGTTTCCCATCCAAGTCTTCTCTATCTTTTACTATATAGTATTTTTCTATATGTCCTTGGGTTCCATTTCTGTTTAAGATAGAAACTTATAAATGGACTAAAAATTGCATGTAATTGTTCTAACAAGATAGAAACAAAGACCACTACAGGAAAAGTTTCTATCTTAAGCACAGTTCCTCTTAAGCCTTCTAATTTCTCCTTCTAGTTTCTTATTTTTCTTCTATGCTTTCACCTTTGCCATTTTGCTTTCTGTTCTGAGAAAATTTCCCAATTAGATTTTCTAGCTACTAGTTAGCTCAGTTGGTAGAGTGCTGTGTTTCCAGCACCGCAAAAATGGGAGAAGGGCCCGGCAATCCACTCCCAAGACAATCCTGAAACAGTCAGCCATTGAAAACCCTGTGAGGGTTGTTATGAGTTGGACACCGACTCCACGGCACCTAACAACAACAAAGTTCTCTCCTCATGGCTGAGATTTAGTTGAGTTGATGGTGCACTTGCTCAGTGCACTCTGAGGTGCTGGGTTCAATCTCCAGCACCACAAAAATGGGAGAATGACCAGGCAGCTCACTCCCAAAACAATCAGCCATTGAAAACCCAATGAATAGCAGAGGAGCACTGGCATAGTGCTGGACATGGCACAGTGTTTCATTCTGTTGTACATAGGGTTGCTATGAGTTGGACCTGACTCAATGGCACCTAACAAGCAAAGCAAAAATTTCCCTCTTCAGTCCTATATATTCAGATATTCAGTACATCTTCTATGTTTTCTTTCTATTTCAACTTTCTACATCCAAGATCTCCAGTTGATTCTTTTTTTGGGTGCCATGTCCTTTCTCATGTTTCCAAATTTGCTATCTTCATTTGTTTCCTTAGTTCTCAGAGTGGTTGTATTTGTTGTCTCTTTGTTATTTGTTATTGACTTTGTCTCTTTGTTATTGACTTTCTTAATGTTTGATGAGTCTGAGTTTTGTACTGATCTTTGAACTTTTGAGTCTGTCTTTGTCCACTTGAAAGTTGGAACATACTCTCTATTGCCAGTGATGATAAACCAAAGGCAGGATGTCCTACTCATTGAGATGGTCAGCAGCTCCTCTTCTGGCCATGGAGAGTGTTTGTCTCCCTTGAGTGTCACCAGCCACTCTTGGGTTATTTGGCCTCTCAGGCCAAAGGCCACCACTTACTTCTGCCTAAGGACAGGCTCTTCTGCTACACTCACAAGTGGGCACTCACAGTGGTGAGTAGGGGAGGGGATAAGCCATGTGTTTCCTCTCTTCTGGTATTGTAGAAACCACCTGGACTAGCAAGAGTTCCCTACAGCTTCCTCCTGCTCCAGCATCCAATCCCCAGCACTGAGACAGGTTCTGTGTCCACTCCCAGGTGACTGAACACAACTCCTGAGTGTGTTTAGGGCTAGCACTTCCTCAGTTATACACATCCTTTCTGCCCCAGCCTCTCAGGAGTTCTTTACAATTTCTGGTCTATGTAAAGTGGTACTTTTGATTTTCCAACACTGTTATGGATCATTTCATTCTATATATTTGGAGTAGGAAATTTTAGCATCTTCTCCACTGATCATCTTAATACATTTCCTATATTTAATTTGCAAATTTGTTCCTGATTCATAGCTATGTAAAAACTGTAAGCACAAGAGTGTTGTTGTTATATGCCATCGAGTAGGGACCAACTCATAGAGACCCTGTGTACAACAGACGAAACACTATCAGATACCGTTCCATGCCCATGTCAGTGCTTCTCTGCTATGTCTAGGGTTTTCAATGGCTGATTGTTGGGAGCGGGTTTTCGGGTCCTTCTCCCAAGCCTACAGTACCTGGTGTTCCCTGGCGGTCTCCCATCCAAGTACTAACCAGGCTCAGCCCTCTTAGCTTCCAAGATCTAACGGGATGGGATGCCATATTGGTATGGCTGCAGAAAGCACAAGAGTATATATCTAACTTATCTGTACACACTTAAGTAACATTAATTACAATTTAAAAAATGTAATAGTACTCAAAAATCACTATTTTTAAAGGTTTTCTTGCAAAGAGTGTTTATACATTCTCTGTGTTTTAGAAATATTGTGGGCTTTTAAAATGAGAACTTATTCATCTAGACTTGGTTTTAAAATGACAGAGGAAGAGACTAAATCCACACCCCACCTCTGTCATGAAATTGTAACTATGGGAACAGCACAAGAGCCAATTGTCTTCAGTGTGGTCTGTCTTCAGGCTGTCCCAATCCATTTTGGTCCTACTGACCTGCTGGCCAAGTAGCACAGGGAGAAGGAAGGGAAAGAAAGTGGAGACAGAGTAATGTGGCTTATGCAATTATTTGAATGTGTCAGCCAAAGGTCAAAGGTATTATATTGATTTGTCCAGACCAACACTAACCTAGATGTTTTGATGTCAGTGTGTTGGTTATGATCTTCCTTTTGTAAATGAGAAAAACAGAGGCTCAAAGTGATCCCATGACCTGAAGATTTCACTGCCAATCCTGACTATGAAGTCAAAATTCTTTACAGGGTGAATCAGTCAGTGTCTGAAGTTGATTCAGGGAGTGTGCTGAAATAGAATAATTTACAAAGGGGCTCACAAAGTATGGAGGATGCAGGGAAACCTTGTAGAACAGTGCAGCACCCCAGGGTAGTGAGTGTGAGGTAATCTCTATGCCAGGCTGAGGCAACCAGGGGAAGAAATGGGCACTTTGTGGGCCCCTAGCCCTTTCTCATTCTGATGGTCCTGAAAGACCCCATCTTGAGATGTTTTTAAAAGGATATGATGAAATGCTTAGAATAATAAAAGAAGCCAATTAAAAGAAGACATATATACATATATATGAATAAAACATCAATAAAAATGCTTGTGATGTATTAATAGAAGTCCTCATTATTAACACATGACCTACCAAGACTGGGTGGTGGGTATAATTATGACTGCAATTTCAAAGCATTGATGAGCATACAAAAACACTTAGACACAGCCACACCTTCTATGAAGTGGCGTGAGAGTATCCACAATAGCAGCCACAGGCATTGCACAATCCATGATGCTGTGTGGTCTAATTTAATCATCAGAAGAATCATTCAGATTGGGTTAGAGGTGATTGGTTATAAGCACATATTTTTAGTTTCTCCATTAAAGTTCACAGACCTCCGGAACTCTGTGCAATACCTCAGATCAACAATCCCTTGGCTACTAGAGCCCAGTAGGAGAGAGTTGTATAAAGAAGCCCGTTGAAAGGAACAGTGACCTTTGATAGAGGGCCACAGGGAGCTCAGAGAAAACAGCACAGGAAGGGAACTTGGTGTTAATATCTATGGGTCTCCCTTTCACAAATCTCGTGCAAGCTCCTTTCATTGATGTAGTCCATATAGGTTGGCTTCAAGCCAGAGAATAGGATAAAGAAGGCTGGAGAGTGAATCTGGAGGTAAGCTGAAGGCAGCCAGCCAGTAAAACTCTTCTAATCTATCTATTTCTATTCCCTCAGCCACCCACTACCTACCTCTTTACATATATTCAAGACATAACTATTTGAATTAGAGAATCCAGAAATAACTAGAAATAAACTAGATAGCATTCAACTCCTTCCATCTTCAAGGAGCACCACCCCACTAGAAAAATTTGCCTTACTACCATCCATAGCCTATTACATATTCTCATTAAATACTTTAACTCTCCTTGATTACAAACATTGCAATTAAAATAAGTATGTCATTTATATTACTATTTGGTTAATATTTTGAACAGTGGAAATTATATTTGGCTGCATGTAGCAGAAATCCACAAACCAAAACAGTGATTTGAATACATTAGAAGTTTTGTTTTCATAAGGTAACAAGATGTCCAGAGGTAGACAAGTCAGGTATAACTAGTGTGGTGACTTAGAACTTTTGTCAGGGATCCTGGATATTTTTATTTCTGCTCCACAATGTCACATGGTCTTCTCCCTGAACACGCCTATGTTTTAATATCCTCTGCTTTTAATGACACTCATCATGTTGGGAGAGGGTCTACTTTAATGATTTCAGTTTACTTTAATTACTTCTATAAAAACCTTGTCCCCAAATACAGTCACATGTGGAAATTCTGGAGATTAAGACTCCAACCTCTGAACTTTGGTGGACACAGTTCAGCATGGAACAGACAGAATTCTGTGAAGATGATGGGAGTCCTCTCATTTCACTAGAGATTTCCATCATCACAATCAGTTCCCAGGATTCTTGATGTTCCTTCATCTGCTTCAAGAAAGTCACACTGCACCCATAACACCCCTGCGGACACCTGCATCACTGTGGCGACCCTAATGGGAAGAGTTAGAAAGCCAAAGTCCAGAGCTTGGACAGCTTTCCTTGGAACTGTGCTCCCTTGCAATAAGCTTCTTCACTCTAATTGTACTCGTTACATCAACTAAGCATTGTATGATGTCTCTTTCTTTGAGAAAACTAATTCAGATTGTCCTTGATGTATTGTGTTTGCCAGGCTTAATAGTCGGGCCTTGGCATTAAATGCAGGTCACTTTCACTCTTACATTTTATGCTTCTTGGTAAGCAGCTACCAAATTCTTTCAGTTTCCTGAGATATATTATATATAAATATAATTATATTTATATATAAATATATATATTTATATATTATATATAAATATATAACATATATAATATATAAATATATAATATATATAAATATATAAATATAATTATACATAAATATAATTAAAATATTTTAATTATATTTATATATAAATATGATACATATTTATTGTTGTTGTTAGGTGCCCTTGAGTTGTGCCTGACTCATAGCAACCATCATAGACTTTTCAATGGCTGATTGTTTCGGGATTGTTTTTGAGTCGACCATCACATCCTTCTCCCATTTTTGCAGTGCTAGGGGTGAAACCCATGTTCTCAGAAAGTGCGGAGCAGTGCTCTACCAAGTGAGATAAACCTGAACCCATATATACTTAGGCACACAGATACATGGTACACATGCTATAATACAAATATTTTACTAATATAAACGTTATGTTCACATATGGTTACTGTTATAGTTCCTACACCATTGGACTATTGTGGATATTAAATAAATCAATGTATATAAAAGGTATATAAAGCCAAGCACTATAATCTCACCCACTTGGGAGGCGGAGGAGGATAGTAGGTTCGAGGTCAGAGGCAGGCTGTGTAACTTAGCAAGAACCTGTCTCAATAGAAAAAAATAAAAAAGAGGGTGTCGGTGTGTGGGTGCAACTCAATGGTACAGCATTTGCAAAGTATGTCCAAGGGCCTGGGTCCAACCCCACATCAACACAGTAAATAAAGAAATAATAACAGCTATGTAAATGATAATCCTTATTTGACAATGTGCTGAATGTGTGTTATCTGCTTTAAAATACAGACATAGAAATGAAGGTAAATTTCCCTTCCTGAGGAGATTCACCACATATAAGGGAAATAGCCAAATCGGGTGACAAGTGCTGTGAGAAAGGTAGGAACAAGCCACCAGAGAAGACAAAGGTGAAGGAACATTCACGCAGACTCGGAAGGCCCCACAGAACAGGTGCTTTTGTGCTGAACCTCAGCAGAGAGGCAAGAGTGCAAGAAGACCAGAGAACTTTGTAGGCACAGGGAACGGCATGAGAAACGCTATGGTCGGAGGAAGACCTGACCTATGCAGGGAATCAGAACAGATCGTTATGTTGGGAAGGTAAACTGTGGAGAGAGATGAAACCAGAAGTGGGGAGCAGTAGGGCACAGGACCTGAGTTTCTGCAGTGGGCGGGGTCTTCAAAGAGTGATTCATGTGGGAAACCGGGTCAGGGCTGCATCTGATGAGGATTAATGGCTGACCGCAGGTGACTGTTCTTGTAATAAAAATTAATAATGTGACTGTCTTCCTGCAGTCCTGTCACATGTTGCCAACTTGGTTTCTCATTTAATTACCTGCAGAAACACAAGTACCAACATGATTTCTATCTGCACCTTTCCTTATGACTCATGGGAATTCTGAGTACCAGGTCCTTGTCACTCCACAAACCCACCCTACGATGAGGCATCAGAAGAGACATGGCAGAAACAGGCAGTGCCACCAAGATCCTTTGCTGGCTACCTCTTCTCTCTCCCTTTTGTCTTATTTTCTCCTTCTTTATTTTTTTTTACCCTTCCTTCCAACTGTTCTTTAGACTTCCTAAAAAGCCTATGATGTGTGAAAAGATTCAGAATCAACAAACATCTATTAAGCACCTGTGTGCTATTTTCACAATTAATCTGTCATTTCCATTTTATAGATGAGAAAGTGAATTTCAGAATCATCAAGTGCTTTGCCCCAGGATGAGACACAAGACCAGTTCTTGCCAGTGGAACGTAGGCGGAAATGATGGTTTTACCTCCAGCCCAGGTTGAAGTGCGCCTGGGTCTTCTCTCCCCTGACTTTTTCTTCATCACTTGGCTGGATTTAGGGAATCTACTGGAGGCCTCCAGGTCCATTGAAGAGGTCAAAAGAGTTTAGGAAGAAAACTGACCCTCAAATGCCTACATGGAGCAGAGCTCCCCCAACTTCAACCCCCTCCCCAACCTACTCCCAACCTACATTGGACTGTGACAGAAACTAGCAACAAAACTTCACTATGTTAAGTCACTGAGATTTGGGGATTGTTATAAGCAATGAACCCACATGAATTACTATACTGTGGGAGCAGGATTTGTGTCAACAAACTATTTATGAAATGCCTTCTATGGAAAGACACCAGTGCAACTCAGCATTATATGAGGGATTCCAAGTGGCACAGATAGTGTCTCGGTGAGTAGAGACCAGAGAGGCAGCTGCCCACAGGATTCCTAGAGCTTTGAGAGCAAGGCAGACCTTGAATGGTGCCTCTATCACCTCAAGGCAAAGGCTTCTGAAGTGGTCAAGATTGTGGCTGTAAAGCCAGGAATACCATGTTCAACCTTAGACTTGTTCTTTCCTAACTGGATAATATCATGGACTCATAGCCTGTTTCCTCACCTGTTAAATATGGCAAAAAAATGCCTCTTTTTCCAAGGTAATGGATTTTTATGAAGATTAAATGTGGTATCTATTAAGTAGATATAATAGGCCTTTGATGAATATTATTATAACTATTACCAGTATTGGGCTAGAGTTTAGCTCAGTTGGTAGACTACTGCTCTGAGTTCTCTGAGGCCCTGGGTTTGATCCTCATCCCTACAAAAGTGGGAGAAGGACCTGGTAATCCACCTCCAAAACAATACTGAAAAAAACATTGAAAATCCAATGAACAGAAGAGAATCACTGACATAGTGATGGCATGGCACAGCACTGGGGAGTGTTTTGTTCTGTTGTACATAGGGTCACTATGAGTCAGACATGATGGCCCCTAACAACAACAACAGTTACCAGTATTATAAGGAGAAATTTAGTTTCTCACTGACTTAAACACAGTATTTACCTCAACCATAAGTGTTGAATAATAGCATAGATACATCTACCTCAATTTATTTTCTTTGAGAATAATCAAAATCTAAATCTAAAGTTTGCCGCCTAAAAGACTCCACCTGTTTGCGGTCTCCCCTAAGTCAATCTTCTTACTTGGATTTATAGCTTATTTTGTTACTAAAGAAGTGACTGAATAAGAGGACTGGCCGAGAGCATGGCTCTTCTCCTCATGTACATGGTTACTTAGACTGATATTTTACTCTCTCATTTGGATTCCTAAGACATCACAACCATAGGGACTTTGAGGGCATCAACCCCAGCCTATCATTTTACAGTTACACAGGAAGAAACAAGAGCCCAAATGTGCAGTTGTTTTATTTTTGTTTCTTCTCTCCATCCCTAGCTTTAGAAGTCCCAGTAGCTTGAATAACTGGTCCAAGTCTATTGGGACTGGCGGGATAGCTCAGTGGTAGAGCATGTGACCAGCACATGTAAGACTCTGGGTTCAATCTTCAGCAAAGTTGGAGGGCAGTGTCCAGGTGCCCCTCACAAGCTTCCATAGAACCCCCACCAATTATGAATCAAATTGCATGGCACATGAGATGCTACGGCCAAATAAATTTCCTAAGTGAAAACATGAGTTCCCCTTTCCTGCCATTTTAGGACAGTCCAGTGAGCAAAGTATCTCTAGTTAGCACCAAAGGGAACCTAGGGATCACTTAGCCCATCTTTTCATTTTTCAGGTGGAGTAAGAAAAGGTTTTGTCATTGTCATCCAATGCTGTCTTTACAACTACCCTTCCCTTGTGACATATATTCGAAAACTGAAGCTCACAGCTATCCAATGTCCTCCTCTAGATCAGAGGAATTGTAGTAGAGAGTGACCCATGCCCAGAGCCCAGTTACTTTCCTTTCTGGGCTCACAATTAGATTGTGTTTCCAGACCACTCAAAGTTGGATTTGGCCCTGTGTCTGAGTTCTAACCAGTGGACTGAACCTGAGGAGTTTGATGCTAGTTCCACGTGTCCCTCTATGTTCCTTCTCCTTCCAGCTGGCTACAGTGGAGATGAACCCCAAGTGAACCTGAAAGCCATGAGCCAAGATCCCAAAAGCACCAAACAAAAGCAGCCTGGGTTTCTTAAACCAGCGCATAGAGGAGAGCCACCTGCTGATAAATGCTACTTATTTTGGATGGTCTTTCAAGAGAAATAAACTTCTGCCGTGCTTGGTCTATTGTACATTTTGAGATTTGTTTACTAAAGCAGATAGTATGTTCCTGGCCAGAACATAGCTTAGTAATGGCAGAACCAGAAATACATACCATGGGCACGGACTTATGCTTGTGTTAAAAGATGTGATCTTGGCTGGGTGCAGTAGCACACACCTGTAATCCTAACACTCAGGAAGCCGAGCAGGAGGATTGCAACTTTGATATCACCCTATGCTACATAGCAAATTCCAGGCTAGCCTGGGCTACATAGTGAGTCTCTGTGTCAAAAAACCAAAAGAAGAAAAAAGAAATATATATATATATATATATATATATGTATATATATATATATATATATATGGTTTTACTCCTAAATGGAATCAAAAAAGTTGATCTTATAGACATTCAGAATAGAATAGTTGTTACCAGAGATTGGGAAGATAAGGATGAGGCAGAGGAGGGGAGGATGGATTGGTTAATGTGTTCAATATTATTATTTGATAGAAGGAATACATGCTGGTGTTCTATAGCACAACAAGGTGAACATAATTAACAGCAATGAGATATATATATATATATATCAAAATAGAAGAGCAGAATTTGGATGTACACATCATAAAGAAAAAAGAATAGTTTAAGGTGATAGATTTGCTAATTACCCTGAGTTGATCACTATCCAATACATATATGAATCAAAATATCACATTGCATTTATGAATGAATACAAGTATTATGTGTCAATCCCTTTTTAGATTTTCAAAAATAAATTAAAATTTTGGAAATATGATAATGTATTAAAAGAGTTTGGATGAAGCATTAAGCATAGCAGTGTCCTGATACATGAGCAGAAATGGATTTTAAAGAATGATAAATATGCAAGGACATAGAATTCAGAGAGCAAATAAGTTGTATTGTTGTGTAATGAGGGACAATTTTCAAGAAGAGGATGGGGACTTTGGACTAGAAGGATGGGTAACATGCAGGGTGGAACCCCAGGAAACCAAAAGAGCACAGCACAGTGAGTTATTTAGTGGGATAGAAATGGGACACAGTGACAGATAAAGAAGTAGGATGGAAGATGTTCAGTACCACAACAATGACTCTGAGTATCGCTTACAAATTTGGCTAATGGTTGTCACCAACACCTACCTGCTTAGAAATCCTGAAAATGAATGGCAGGCCATGCCCTCAGCCTTGGATGACACCACCAGAGCTCAGACCACAGACAAATTTCATTTCTGAGAGCTGGTCCCCAGCCTGAGATTGACAGAGAAAATTAGAGGTGAGAGATAGAAGAGAAGAGAAAGAGTATCAGAATCTGTCCACATCCAGTCTCTGAACAAGGTTGAGAGCTAAATGATCTGACAAGATTTTCAATCCTGTTCCACTTAAGCCTTGCTCAGGGGTGTTTGTTGAGAGCCTGTCTTCCCATAGAAGCACATATGGAAATAACAAAGTTAATGTTGGGTTGTGTAACAGAGAAGCCACCCTAGGGAAATGGAGTGCTTTCAAATTAGGTCCCTTAGAAAAAATTTGTGCAAAGTCAAAGTGTAAATGAAGCTAGCAATTTTTCAGATACTTTTCATAGTCTGGCTTACTGGATTCTTTCCTTAACTTAAAAATTAGGAAAAGTTCCTTTGGGGGTTATATATCTCTCTAAATTTTGTTTGAATATCTTTCATTATTTTTTCAGTGTATATCATAGATCTCAAGTTTTAAGTAATTCTCTTTTATCAGTGTAGCTGGAAGCAAATAAGCCATTCAGCTGCTTGATCTATTAGTGCCAATTCTGGTCTCTTCTGAAAGCCACGCTTCTCATCCAGCCAGATACCCTAATATACAGAAAAGCCAAGTAGAAAAGAGATAGTGACATCTCCAAATTTCCAACTTGTTTTAAAGATAACTCAGTTTGGTATCAGATCCTTCTTGGTTAGGGAAAAGACTATTCTCCATTGTACCCCAAGTCATGTTAAATTCCCTGTAGGGATTTCAACCCAATGTGTGCTTTTTCTTAAAGAATAGCCACTAACACCACATATTTATGTAGAAAGGAACAGAAGGAGAATAGAGCCAAAGTGTATTTAGCATATTCTGCCTAAAATATACTTACATTTATTATTATCTTTCAGACCAAACCTCTAATAAAGGAATCTCTCCTCTCAACTTGTACAGAATAAGGAACAGAAGCTTATTTAATTTAAGGAACTTATGCAAGGCTACATAGCTGTAAAGACTGGAGGTAAAAAGCAAGCTTTTCCTGGCTTGAGAATTCATGCCATTAACATATACCTGTTTATATTCTCCTTAAACCTTTCAAATATCTGCTAGGTGGCAGTTTCTATGAAGCTTCTCCCTGTAGTGATCCTATATATTACAGTTCATATCATGTTGTCTTATGACTGTATTTATTGTCTTCCTCCAACTACAAAACCTTAAGTTTCCTAAGAACAAGTCCTGAGTATGTTGAATCTCAAACCTGGGTCTTATCACATGTGTTTGGTGAATTAATGTGCATATGAACAAATCCTAGGTCTAGCTTTGGTATTAAGCTGTTGAGAATTACATTCAGTTAGAACTATTCAAACCTAAATCAATCAAAGAGCACCTTTTGAAATAAGTGCATTAAAAGCATGGTAGTAGCTTTCAGAGAAGAATACTATAATATTCTGCATTGTAATATTCATATTATTTACAAATTAATAGTGTCCATAAATGAGCAGGTTTCAGTCTCTTCAGATCTCATGTCTTCCTGCACACCTTCTTGAAATTATCTCAGTGGATTGTTACATTAGTTTCATTCAATATTTCAAGACCAGATTGGCACAGTGTTATTTAGCACTTATGTATATTCCCCATTTTCTCTTATTTCATGAAGTCTCTCCTGTTGTATTACATGTTTGGTTATAAGTAGCCTAGATATAGAGGATGGGTGAGGTATTACAAGCCAAGGCAAGTGCATTCAGAAGCCCAGACAAGTGAGAGAATGTGTGGGGTCTTGAGTTTTGGAAGAATAAACAAGAAAATAGAGGCAGACTAGGGAGGGCAAGCTTCCAGTGCTGTGGGGTTCACTAGACATGTTAAAACTTTCTTTTGTCTGTGTTTTGGAGAAAGGTATCCATGTGATTGCATAGTTAGCATTGCTTCCTCTTTTTTTCACTTCACCACCTTTCAAGCTCCTTCTGATGAGGGTCTTTACCAGAAAATCAGATATACACTTGCTCAATCCCATTTTGGCTTTGCAAGTGAGGCTTCTGGTCTCTGTTACAAATACATGTGAATGTGAAGACTGGCCATATGTCTTTTCTCCTGAGGCCTTCATAATGAAGATATTTCATCAAATGGTAAAGAAATGCCAGAATTTGGAATGAACTCTGTGACTTGTGAGAGTAGAGAGATGCTGTATGTGCAACACCATGGCTGGAAAATGATACCCTACTTGAGAGAAATTAGAATACCAGGTCAGTGCCTTGGAGCACAGTCCTGCTGGAAGACAAGGCTTAAGGCTGGAGACATTGTCAAGGTCATTTCAAATCCTATTATTCTGCTTCTCTGATGATTATAATAATGCCTTTTATTTATGACTGATACAATTTTCAGAATCTTCCACCTGTAATCTCCTCTGAAGAGCTGATAGGAAAGACAGACAAGTGTGTTCCCAATCCGACCTCAAAGTTAAATGAAATTTCACATGGGAGCTGTGAGATATCAACCAATGTATGATCTAGCCTCTGTCCTTGACAGCAAAGATGATTTCACAGAGGGCAATGCTGGCCTCCACATTTCTAAACTTGGTGATATCACTATTAACAAAAAAGATGTGTTTCAGAGACATCGTCAATGGAGAGAAACATAATAGTCAGAGAATTCAGAGACAGAAATAACATAAGAGATTTTGAAGAACTTTCCAGAAAATAATGGATAGGACTAGTAACAGGAAACTATATAATATGTGTAAGGTATAAGGAAGAGGCCTGCAGCCATACTACTGTGGCATCCGATCCCATCAGATCTCGGAAGCTAAGCAGGGTCGGGCCTGGTTAGTACTAGGATGGGAGACTGCCTGGGGATACCTGGTGCTATAAGCGTGGGAGAAGGACCCTGCAACCCACTCCCAAAACACAATAAGCTATCGAAAACCCTATGAATAGCAGAAAAGAAAGACAATAGTGTTTTGTCTGTATACATAGGGTCACTATGAGTCAGACACTGACTTGATGACACCTAACAACAACAACAACATGAGGAAGAGAAGGGCTGAGCTTTAGCTCAGTTGGTAGAGTGACACCCTGTGCTGTCTGAAGCCCTGGGTCCAATCCCCAGCACTGGAAAAATGGGAGAATGATGTGGCAATCCACGCCCCAAACAATCAGCCATTGAAAACCCTCTGAGGGTCACTATGAGTCGAACTTGACTTGACTGTATCTAACAACAACAACATAAGGAAGAGAAAGAAGAGAGCAGGGCATAGGGATGGGTATGTTTCCCAAAGTATACAGTGGAATTCATTCTGCTACATGCTTCTCAGAAGAAAAATGAAGTCTGATGGTCAAACAAGTTGGATAGATCCTCTTTGATGGTATGCATAGTAGCCTAACTAAGGCTCTGAGAAGTCTTAGGGGGAAAAAAACTTTCAAAACTTTATTTAATCCAGAATTGTTCAAGCCTTTTGACCACAATACTTTTCTTTCCCATATAGCTCTGGAGCTGGGTTCCATGACATACACTTTGAGAAATGCTACTTTGAAGTTAGGGGAAGTAAGAGAGTGGCTGACCTATATTTTGGCAGAAAAGGAGACTTACCAGCACTCCTATTAAACATAAAATGTTATTTTGCAACATCTTTCTCAGATATCATTTAAAAATAAAATACCATACATGGAGAAGTGTCTGGAGAGTGTGGGGCACATGCCTCCCAGTCTGGCCTGGAGGTTCGGACGGGCTGCGCTGCCGCGCACACAGATACTAAACACAATTCACTCGGGACCCTCAGGTGAGGGGTGCAGACTCCTGCAGCCCTCGGGACCCCAGCGGAGACAGGAGAAAGGAAAAGCCTCAGGTGCTTTTGCCTTCCAGGGGCATACACCTGTGTTGGTCATCTCGGTGTTCAGGAGGAGGCAGCTGTTGCTTCGTCGGTGATCAGACAGAGAGCAGGTTCTTTTCCTTGTTGAGGATTGTGACGGGAGAGCATTCTCTCCTCACCAAAGGTCCGGGGCAGAGCAGCGGGAGAGGCACTTCCTCATCAGTGGTCCGGACAGGAACAGGCGAGAAGGCGCAGAAAGGGATGCCAAAAAGGCCGTGCCAGAAAAGGTCGAACTGCCGCAGCACAGCTCTTTATGTAGCTTGCCCACAGAATGGCCTGAGCCAATCAGCTTTCAGTCCAATTGTCCAATCAGGAAGGGTTTTGTACAAACGTGCAACCAAGTTACTTTCATTTTCCCTAGATTTCTAACTTACAAACCAGATATTCAAACGCCATTTTCCCAGTTTGAGAGTTTTTGCCAATTTCCTCCCAATTTTTCCCTACAGAGAGGAGGGTACTGATGTCAGCAACTTACTTTGAAATGTATCAAAAACAAGCTGAACTGATGGATAGGTGAAAGGACAGACTGATATGTAATAAAATAGTAATTGTTGACTCTATATAATAGGTACATTGAGTGTTCACTATAATTTTTAAAACTTTTCTGAATACTTGAAAATATCTTAGGTTAAAAGTTGGAAAAAATAGAATATATATACAATCAATACTTGTACAAAGTATGATTTAGAAGGAGGTAGAAAGACTTATTGGACTTTCGGCTTTCCATTATAGTTCCAATTTGTTGACCATAAGCCAAGTACTGCCCTGGGTACATTTCTTTCCTATATTATCTCATTTTTATTTAAACTAAGACAAATGGAAGTTTGGTAGTCCACATTTTAATAATGAGACAACTATGACTTTGTAAGGGTGTGTCATAATGAAATTCACCCTTGTGAAGCCATATTTTATATACTGTGGAGAAAAGATTGAGTTGGTCCAAGATTTTGCTTTACTTGTTTCTATAATCAACACCCATGGAAAGAAGCAGTAAAGAAATCAAAAGACACATTCCACTGGGAAAATCTGTTATAAAAGACCTTTTTAAAGCGTTGAAGAGTAAAGATGTCACATTGAAGATGAAGGTGTGCCTGACTCATGCCATAGTATTTTCAGTCACATATATGGTTGTGAAAGCTGGACATTGAATAAGGGAGGCAGGAGAAGAACTGGTGCTTTTGAATTATGGTGCTGGAGATGAATATTGAATACACCATGGACTGCCAAAAGAACCAAGAGATCTGTCCTAAAAGAAATTCAACCAGAGCTTCTCGAAAGCAAGGATGGTTTAATTGCTCCTTACTTATTTTGGAAATGTTATCAGGAGGGACCATTCCCCGGAGAAGGACATCATGTTTGGGAGGATGGCAAGTCAATGAAGAAAAGGAACATGTTCAACTAGGTGGACTGACACAGTGTATGCAACGATAGGTTTAAACATAAGTAAGATCACGTGCCTGGCACAGAATCAGGGAGTGTTTCATTCTGTTGTTCATAGGGTCACTATGATTCAGACCCAACTCAACAGCTCCTAACAACAACAGCAACAACAACAACATGTGTAGCAGGTGCCAAAATTATCATTTCCCCTCTTGACACCTCATTCCTCACCTAGGTAAATCTGCAATGCTCACTGGGAGCTGACCCTCCCTCCAACCTCCTACCCCTAGTGGCAGTCAGCTTTCTGTCACTGTGGGAAAATACTTGGGATAATAAACTTTTCAGGAGGAAAGACTGATTTGGCTCATGGTGTTAGAGCCTTCGGTCCATAGCCACTTGGCCCCATCACTTTAGGCTCGAGGTAGCACAGTACATCATGGCAGGAGTGCACGGAGATGAGGTCTGTTCAACCCATGACTGCCAGAAAGCACAGGCAAAGGAAGAGACCAACATCCTAATATCCCCTCAATGGCTACACCCCCATGTTCTAACTGCCTTGCACTAGACCCCATCTCTTCAAGGTTACAGGACCTCCCAGTCCTATCACAGACTGGCAACAAATCCTTTAACCCCTGGGCCTTTGGGGAACACTTTAGATACAAACTATTACTCTTCAGCCTTATTTTATTGAGAGGGGGAACAATTGTGGGGGAGCAGAAAAGTAGAGTTACCTACTAGAGAAAGCCAGCAGTTGCTGGTAGGAGGAAGGTGAGAGATTTTATGAATCCTGGGGAGGGAGACAGAAGTGGAGGAGAGAGAAAGGGCTGCAAAGTGACTTTGGGAGTCAGTTAAGAGGAATAGAATAAAATTATTTTTAAGTGCTTTGTGGCATATTGAATAAGATTATCCTTAATAGTCTTCGAGAGATAGAGCAAGAAGTTTTTTTTATTTGTTTTCTGGGCATATTTCTTTAAATGTCATATTTCTTTGCTCTGACTTTTTATTTTTTATATATATTTTTTGTGTGTAGTACTGTGGGGCTGAACCCAGGGCCTTGCACATGCTTTGCAAATGACCTGCCACTGACCTGCACCTAACTCCTTTTTAATTTTTTTTACTTTAAGACAAGGTCTCACTAAGTTGTGCAGGTTGCCTCTGGCCTCAAACTTGCAATCCTCCTGTCTCACCTCCTGAGTCACTGGGATTACAGGCGTGGGCCGCCACGCCCAGCTTTCTCTGTCATTTTAAAGACATGTCCAGAGCTAGACTCTGTGGTGCACATCTATCATTCCAGTGACTTGGGAGGCTGAGGCAGGAGGATAGCAAATTTGAGGCCAGAGTCAGGCCATACAACTTAGACCCTATCTCAAAAAAAAAAAAACATAAAAAAGGGATTGGGGTGCAGAGGTTTACTAGTGTGTGTGAGGCCCCGGGTTCAACCCAAAAGAACCACAAAAAGAAAACAAAAGACATGTCTTGGCAGCGGACTTTGTTTCTGCACAAACCTCAGAGGGAGGCACATCTCACCTAGATCAGCTGAGGCAGCGTTGTGCAACTTTGTTCACACTGCAAAGGACCTACAACACTGGATCAGATGCTGGATGTGATGAATGTAGGGACAGAGCAGGCAAGGGCATGGGACAGACTTCTCCTTTTCTTCTGAATGTGTGAATGTAGTAAATTACCTGCCCGCTCTGCCTGCCAGCACCATGTCTATCAAAATGGTCTTCAGTACAGACACCTTTGACTACCTATCCTGCAGGCTCCTGGAGTGACATGAAAGGACAATCCACGAAAAGGTTACTTAAAATGTGTGAATGAAAATCTCTAGGTCTGGAGGAGAGAAGTCCGCCCCAAGCCATGAAGCAAGATAACCTGGGTTTAATTTGTGGCTGCTTCAGCCCTACAGCCCCAGAATATAAAGGAATCTTGAGCTCAGCCAGTGAAAGTCCATGGTTTTAGGACTTTGTGTTAAGGCAGGAATTTAGGACTGTGTGATTAATATTTTCTTTCTTTAATCTACTCAGCTCCATTCAAAGCAATTGTCTGCTCACACAGTCTTAAAATTTTCTTTAGATAGTCCTGTGGCAGAGATCACGAAGCCCCTACTCTTCATCTTCACTGGGCATTTTATTACAGTTGACTATGCAAACTACTTGGGTCAGTTCTTTTGCCAATTCTCTGACATAATTGGATCAATTGTTTTTTTGTTTGGGTTTTTTGTTTGTTTGTTTGTTTGTTTGTTTTTTTTTTTTTTTTGTACTGGGGGCTGAGCCCATGACCTCATGCATGCTAGGCAAGTGCTGTACCACTAAGCTGATGCCAACACCGTTTTAATTTTTTTTTAATTTTATTTATTTAGTTAGTTAGTTATTTTTGTAGTACTTGGAAGTTGAACCCAGGGCCTCACACATACTATGCAAGTGTTCTACACTGGGTTCCACCCTCAGCCTGTTTTTTATTTTTTTATGCAGAGGCAGGGTCTTGCTAAATTATGCAGACTGCTTCAGGCCTCGAACTTGGGATCCTCCTGCCTCTGCCTCCCAAGTCTCTGGGATTGCAAGTGTGCGCCACTGCACCCTGCTCATATTTTTATTTTGAGACAGAGTCTCACTAAATTGTACAGGCTGCCTCTACCTCAAACTCTCGATCCTCCAGCCTAAGCCTCCTGAGTGCTGGGACTATAGGTGTGCCCCCCTGGCACCCAGCTTGTCCTGCCAGTTCTAAGTCATCAGAATCCCATTGCTCAATTACAGCTTAATTTTTACCATCTGTCGTCCAGAGCAGGTCACAGAACTGGCCTTGATACATCAGCTTGGTGTTGAAGGAAGGACTCCACTTCTGGTATTGATGATACATCTTCAGGATTCTCCCCCCAGGATGATCTGGGCAGCATAAATAGAAAACAAATTGGTGGATAACACAGGATTTCTAGAGAAGTCAGAGAACCGGACTTGGAGGATACACAGCTAAGAAAAATGTAAGCTGGAGAACTGGTCCCCAGCTGCCATTGCCTCTGTTGTTGTTGTTAGGTGCCGTCGAGTCTAGTCTGACTCATAGTGACCCTATGTACAGCAGATCGAAACACTTCCCGATTCTGTGCCAGGCAAACGATCTTATTTATGTTTAAGCCCATTGTTGCAGACACTGTGTCAATCCATCTGGTGGAGGGTTTTCCTCTTTTCCGTTGACCTGCCACTCTCCCAAACATGATGTCCTTCTCCAGGGATTGATCTCTCCTGACTACATGTCCGAAATATGTAAGACACAGCCTGGCTATTCTTGCTTCCAAGGAGCACTATGGTTGCACTTCTTCTAGGACAGATTTGTTGGTTCTTTTGGCAGTCCATGGTATATTCAATAGACGTCTCCAGCACCACAATTCAAAAGCATCAATTCTTTTTCTGTCTCTCTTGTTCAGTGTCCAGCTTTCACAACCATATGATGCAACTGAAAATACCATGGCATGAGTCAGACGCACCTTCGTCTTCAATGTGACATCTTTGCTTTTCAATACTCTAAAGAG